>JAJJMA010020286.1:0-11976 GCA_023529015.1 Papaver nudicaule | reverse complement strand
AAAAGACAAAAACATAACTTAATGCTTGAGCTTTATGTTATGACTTGATCACTTTTGATCAATGTGTCTTAAGAGAACTCCACGATATCGCTTGCGGTATTGTTGTTGTAGTTATAAAATTCTAAATTGCTTAGAGCTTTCTTTTCTTCTCCGTCTCTAAGTGATATAAGGTGTTTCCTAAAACCTACGAGTTGGATAATAATAGTTTATGATGTTGTCTCTGTAGTATTACGAGATTAAATCCATCTTAGTATTGTGTCTCAACTTACCTTCTCTGACTCTGTCGGATTGATTAGTACATATTCGTATGCGCTAAAGTAATCGAGATCGTGACTCACACTTATGTTGTGTAGACTCGACATACTGATTTTCTGAGTTCGAATATTATATTGTTGTTTTGCTCTGGTTTCTGGAGTTCGAAATCATGCATTTGATTTTCGACATATGAACATCTAGAATGCTATATCAATTTTAGATTTCGAAACCATATTCATGTTTCTTACCTTATGGACTTTACGAAACCTCAATGTAGGTTTTGGTAAAACTGACTTCAATTCAGAAACCTTAATTTGGTTTTGTGTCCATGAGCTATTGTGTCCGAAATTCAATCCTAAGTTTTGACCATAAGAAAACTTGAGCTCGAAACTATATTTTCTGCCTAACAGTGACTTGAGAATCGAGACCAATGAGTCTTGACCATGTGAGTTCTATAAGATCAATAATAAAGACTCTAGGGTTTCTTAAGGTTTATGTGAACCGTGAAATACAGCCTGTGCGTCAAGGATAAAAGGTATGATGTTGAAACGTCTCTTGACCGCATGGCCTCTCAAGTTCGACACAAAACATTTCTTACGAATATAATATGTGTTTCTTGTTGCAAAACCTTAATCAGGTTTTGTTAAAACAAAATCTAAAGTTCGAAATCAAACTTTGATTTTGCTATATGGAATCTAGATTTGGAAACCTTAATTTGGTTTCAGTCATATATGAACTCTGGGATTTGAAACCTAACTTTGATTTTTGCTAAACAACATGTAGATTTCGAAACCTAAATACTGGTTATCTCAGAAAGCGTATTTCGAAGTTCAAACTCTATCTTTTGATTTGTACTTCAACAAATTAATGAGTTTGATATTCTCAGTTCGAAGTTTGAATTTGTTCATCTTCAATGTACAACTAAGTTGGTTTAAGTCATCATCAGAAATATGGTTTGTCGATCTAGTTAATTGACGCATGATTTATGATCAACAGTGTAAGTGATTAAATCATCGTATTTTTTTATCAAACACTCGGTTGAATATTCTTTTGGTGTTTGATGTGAATTCTCGGATATCATTAAAGTGATTATCTACATTGGAATCATGAATTCACGAGGAACAACATTGCTATTACTCGGAGAACCATACACGGTACTTTCCATGGTATATTTATATTGTATGATTCAGAATGTCCTTGAACTTACGTGTTCACTTAAGCTTAACACACAAGGCTTGTCCATGTCTGCGATGATACGTTTGTGTGGAACTTAGCCACATTGGACCTGATCCCACTTTCACCAAGGATTGATCTGGCCCGTCCAGCAATGCCTAGGAAGTGATGTCGACATTATCAAAGCTAATGTCGACATTTGAAAGTAATAATACCATAAAATGATTTTCAAATACAAGGACACGAAATTGAACTCTATCCCAGGGAGTATATTTGGTAAGCATCGTATTTCGAATTAACGAAATTTCCAAATATATATTATTGAGTATTATTTGCTTTGAATGCTTTTAGCTAAACATTTAATGGAATATCTTTTGTTAAATGTAAAAATGCTAAAGTATTAGATCTCATTAAATATTATGAGTCTATGTGAGGAATTTCAGATTTGATATGGAAATGTGTTTTAATGTATTTCCGAAATTAAGTTAGTCTCATTTCAAAGCTAAGCCTTGGTCATATATGTAGGAGTGGTATTCCTCCTGAAAGCTTGTCCCTATACCAAGTTTCATTCTTCGGAAAAGTAAGCTTGTGATACCCGTTATTCTTTTTAGTACCTTTGAGATTTTTCTCTCAGTCTGGATTCGTGTGAAATTCTTCTCTTAGTGATCGATAAGCTTAAAATACCTCTTCGAGGAAACTAGTTTATGTTTACTAGTCTTTTTTGTATTGTACTTGTGTTCTGTTTTATCACGCCTATCAAACTCTTACGATCTTGTTTATTTTAAGTTCCTTCTCTTCTGATATAAGGCCACTCAAGATCGTAGTGATTAGAACATCTATTTATCTATTGACCTGGATTTGTTAGTAAGCCGCTTTCGGTTTGTGTGCCTAACTAATAGATATTGAGTGGAATCAAGATCGTTATTTTGAATTGTTGTTTTGAAGGTACTTTGTTCTTCAAGGTCATATCATATTGTACGCATCCATTATTGCTTGATTCCAACTGGGATGACAAAGGTTGCTCTTTTGGGAGTTTTGGTTTCAAAATCATGTTTGATATCTCGAGGGGTTTATTAACCAAGTAAACTTAAATAACCTCACTCTTGGTGTAAAAAGACTTCGGTGAAATATCTGTTAAGTTACCAAGGATATCATTTCGTAGTTTGACTTGCCGTTATTTGGTTGTTGTCCGTAAAGTTTGTAGTTGTCCGATATGAGGTCGGGTGTGGAGCAACTCTTAGGGAATATAGTAAAGGACGTATGTTTCTCTAGGGGAGTACATGTGCGTGATCACCTTGTTGTGGTGGAGGCGCATGAATACTGAGGGGAAATCTTTGCGACTAATAGTCGTATTAGGGTCATATTGTTTACATCAACTAGTCTGAAGTTTGAGAGCAGACGTGTTGGCGGTTTATTTCTTTTGAGTATTCAAAGCTGGACGAGGTCCCGGGGTTTTTCTACGAGTTTGTAGTTTCCTCGTTAACAAAATTCTTGTGTGTACTTTACTTTATCCGCATTATATTTGACTTGTCATTTATATTAAAGTATCGTACTTGGTTGTTGACAGTGTCTTTCGTTCTCTTGTATTAATTCCCGTTGTGTGATTCAATCAGTTACGAAAGAGATCTTGTTCTTGAGTTCTTGAATACAAGAACCGTTCAAGGTTTCACTTATAGGTTGCCTAAAATAAAAGATTAGTGGTGTACTCGATACCCCCGTCTTTTAAATTTGGTCATTGAGACTAAGTCATCACTTGTGTTAGCTTGGGAAGTTACGGCAGGAAATAGAGTTCACTTGAACTTTGCAGGTTGCAGTGCTAAATTGGGAGTCATTTTATTTGTAATTTTAGCTTCCTTTTGTTCCTACCTCTGGTAGACTTCTTTTGTACATCCTTATCATCTAATATATTCTCTCTTTTCATAAAAATATATTTTTTTAAAAAAAAATGTTTTTTCGGGCACTAAGTCTTATTCAGTTGGAAGTTTAGCTTGCAAAATCAAAGCTCTAATTTTCTTTTGGATGAAGGTCTATAACCTGGGGTGGTTTCTGATAGTTGGATTTTTTATGGGAGTCCCTCTTTCAAATGGGGTTCCCTTTAGTATTCTCTAGCCGTAATTTTTTTTATGTTTTTTTTTTTTTTTGCTGGTTGAATTTGAACTCTTTGCTCCTGACTCTTCCTCCATGTACATTCTTCATTTTTGTTGGTATAGGTATTATTAGATACTGATACTGAGATCTGGAACGTACAGGTACTTAATGCTCTTTTTTTTATGAGCAAATTGCCAAACAAATCAAGGAAATTAGAATACCATTTACTGGCGCCTCTGATCACCTTAGATAGCAACCTGGCTCTAATGGTTTGTTCTTTGTTAAGTTAGTTATAGGGTCATACATAATAGTATATACCAAGACAATGGTTTAAGTGCCCAACCACCTATTCAGTGGTCATATTTCTGAAATTAAAACTACCTTGAAATATTCTTCACTTTTTATGATAGTACCTCAACAATTGTCTGTCTACCAATGTCAGACACCATAGATTCAAACCTAGTATAGATATTAGCTTCCCCTTATGTGATCATGGTGAGGATAGTATGCAACATGTTATTATTGATTGTAACCTAGCTATAAGTGTATGGAATTACCTTAATCCTTATTTATGTGTGGTTACCAGCAATGTCAGCTTCAAAGATTAACTTATTAGTATGCGTCATATCACCCAAGAATTTCTAATGACATATTTTACGATTGGTTTGATTTGTGCTATGGCAATCGCGGAAATTCAAATGTAGCACTTGAAAATGTGCAAGTTCAAGCTTTTCAGGTAGTTCAGAGTATAAAAATTGATTATCATGATTGGAGAAGGGCTAGCAGTACACGTAATAATTCTTCATCTATCACAATTGTTGAAATTCATAGAAATTGGTTTAGACTTATTACACTAAACTTTGATGCATCTTTTAAGAAAGCTATTGTTGCGTGCATGGGGATAATTCCTCATAATTTTGTAGATCAGTATGATGGAATTAGATATTGCTACTTCAAGGCCTTAGACCCTAAACTAGCTGAAGCATTGTCATTACTTGAAGGCATCTTATGAGCGCAAATGGAGAGGATTATGTGTTTACACATCGAAGAAGACTGCTGGAATGCCATTATTACTCTGAACGGAAGATTATAGATAATAAAGTGGACAAAACAAAATATAGTAATTCATTATCTGAAAATCCTAGATATTTTTGAGAGTGATGTCCATCATGACATGAACCATGTTGTCGATGCATTATCATAACTTGGCAGGTCTGTTAGTAGTAGTGAAGAGTGGTCCATCTACTTTCTCTCTTGGATACAACTGAGTATCAAGAGGATAATGACATGTAATTTGCTCTTCACTTAATTCAATCTTTCGTATTAAAAAAAATATTATTAGAGATGTTATTTTATGCGTGAGAATCCAATTAAATCACAGTCATTTGCGATCGCGACACCTGTAATTCAATCAACCAATTATTTAATAAATAATATTGACCAATCGTGTAGATGTAACATGTACGAGAATGATAGAAATATTTGACAACCGACCTATTCCCCCAGGACATCCTCAATGTGTCTGGCAAGCAACCACTCGTAATGGGGCAACAAATTCATTTTTCGGACCATATCTCAAAAGGAGTGTTTTGGTGGGCTAGTTCAAAGAATGAGCTTGATGATTAAGTTATATCTCAAACCAAGGCCTACCTTACGATATATTTTAGAATGAGTCTGTTATGAGGCTCCTTATGATATCTTACCTTGTGTTGGTATAAAATCTTCTTAGAGATCTTATACCTAACAGCCATAAGATCAATATGCTCAACCAACGATTTATGGAGCTATTCTTGCGCATAACAAGTTATCGAGATATACTAAGAACTATATCGATGAAGATTAAAGCATAATAATTGACAAAGTAAATATCAAGTGTTCATTAATGTAAAGTGTTTCACTGGCTAATACTACAAGGATATTGTGCTCAAAGACCTGAGGATATTCAATACTAACCTAGTCTCTGTTAAACGTCCCAAGACTTATAGAAAAAATCCAACCCTTACAACTGAGCTCGAGCTCTCCTTTTATAGATCGAACTACAAGTGGGTTACAACTAATAAGACAAAATACACAATTGTGGGTGTGTCAGAAGTTGTCGAGTAGGTCGGTGGACCTCGAGATACCTTTCGAAGTAGTTATTCATTCGATGCCTTTTATTCGAGAATGTTGATCGAGGACTACGAATTTCTTTGTGTCGAATCTGATTCCTTCGATATCTTCCATGGTGTCTTCCATTATGCATGCATCTTTTCAGACATTTGATTAAGACAACTCACTGCTGCACGAGATCTTCTAGGATTCTATTCCATACTTCGCGATCCTTCTCATATCATCATGTTCCTGCTCGGGGATCCTGACACGTGTCTCGATGGTTTTATCCCTCTACAGTTTGCCTCTTTCCTTATTCGAAGAAGGAAACTCCGGTATTCTTTGCTCCCCGACACGTGTCTAGTCTTTAATTTCATAACTGACACACGTAGTCTTGAATGTTTCAAAACCATCGCCCTCCTTTTTACCTTCTGACCTGCTGTGCCAGTTCAAACTTTTTCCTTTTTAAACCCGTCTTTTTCCTCCATTGAGACTTTAATTCCGTCTTCAAATTTCCTTCTTTTCTAAATTATCAGTCTTCCCAGCTCTTTCTCGCCTTTGTTTTTTCCCTTATTCTTCTCTTCTTTAATCATGATGAGTTTTAATCGGTTTCATTTGCATTCCGTTTCTGGCTTTTACTTTGAATTAATTTTCCTGCTACTGTATTTCAGGCTCCCAAGAAAAAGATCTCTGAAGAACGAACTGCCCCCAGAAAGACGGTGGATCCCAAACTTTCCTGGGATGAAAGAGCTAAGCTTCTTGGATTCAATGTAGAACTATTTCCTTACACAGAGTTTGAGGTCGGCGTTCCCTTGTCTCCTGATCTTCTTCTCAAACATAATTGCAGTGTTAGCCGTATTACAGTTACCGGTGAGCAATTAGGCGTCGGTCTTCCCATTCCTCTATATAATCCAGAAAACCCTTTGTTTTATGAGATCTATTCTCGAATTGTCCCTCCTTGAGGTGTGATGCAGTTAACCTGCAATTCCGTTCGATTGATCAGTGAGTGGGTGGCCCTCTCGGAAGGTAGATTGAACTACTACGAAGAGTTTCCGAAGTGCTCGAATCCCCCTAACTTTTGGACTGCTGACAACTTCTTTAAGCATTACAAAGTTGAAATTGGTTTGAACAAGGAGGCTGCTCCCTGGGGCGTAAGGTTCAGGGTAAGCCACATGTTCTCGATGACGTGGATCCTACTAGATAGACCACGAACAAGCTACTTCTCCACTCCAGCGATGACGTGTGGTTTACGCAGCCAGTACTCATCGAAGGTCTTATCCTTTACGGCTATGCTGATGAGGAGAGAAGGATCGAACGAACAAGCTTCGAGGGCGACCATTCTTTCCCTGCTATTGACTTTTACTTGATGCATTTGTCTGAGAAAGAGCGGAAGGAGTCTCAGGAGAGGATTGCCGCTTATAAGGCGAAGGTATGTTATTTTATATTTGAGGGAGGATCCATGGACATGCTTAGATAGACACTATCTTACAATTTCGGCACCATTTTTCTTATAAAACTCAAAAGACAATGAATTTGAAGCTAATATTTTGATAATACGTTCCTCTTATAAGGCTCTACAATCCTACAAAAAATGAGCACAACCCGAGATACCGAACCTCATCATCTACTAATCTTAATTCCAGCCGTTAATTTTCAACGGTTGATTTTCAAAGTGGTAGATGGTGGTGTTATACATTTCGGTTTGTGCTCATTTTTGGTAGGATTGTAGAACCTTACAAGAGGAACATATCACTAAAATATGAACTTCAAATTCATCGTCTTTTGAGTTTTATAAGAAAAATGGTGTCGAAATTGTAAGATAATGTCTATCTAAGCATGTCCATGGATCCTTCCTCTTTATATTTTAGCCTCCACATTCTTCTCGAGTTATTTTCTTACATTCTGCTTTTTCTTCAGAAGGAACATGAGAAGGGGCAAGATCAGGAACAAGGTGATGGTTCGAAGAAAAGGAAAAGAGGGCCCAAACAAGCCAATGATGGAAATGAGGCAAGTGGGCAGGTAACAAACACAACCTGCCTCAACTATGCTATGGGTATGAATACATGCCTCTGTTTGTTTCCTGATGAATTGGCTGCTTTTCACCAGAGTGGAATAATTACTGGTGGTGAAGGATCTATGCCTTTTTGTATTGGAGATCCTAATCGCAAAATGATTGCGAAAGGAGGTTCAGGGAAGGATGGTGGTTCGAAGGAAGAGATTTCGAAAGAAAGTACTTCGAAGGGATACCCTACGAGGGCCGCTACTAAAAGGGGGAGAAATCCTCAAAGGATGAAGTCGATGAGGTTGAAGATGAAGAAACTGAGGATGATGAAGAAGTGTTTAAGTCTCTTCGGCAACCAAAGAGAACTAGAGGAAAGTCTCTTCCCAAACAGTCTTCGAGGAAGCCTTTGCCAGAATCCTCCCGAAATGAAGATGATGCTAGGAAGAAAGCCACTGCCTCTGCTACTGTGGGTGCCTTAGCATCCTCATCCGCAGAGTTCGAGTCAAATCTTCCTCTTTCTGGAATGAATTTGAATGTGTGCGGGACTAATCGTCAGGTGATTAATGCTTTCACCTTGCGGCAGTCCGTACCCTCTCTCGGTGGTCCTTCGGTACCTCAGGGTTTTTCCCACCGGTCTTATTCTGAGGAGGAAGTTATAAGATTCATGGATAACTGCTCCCGAGCTGGCCCTTATGCTCAGGACATTACTGATCATCTGAAGGCTTATGCCAAGAATCCTCTGAATGTTAAGCTCGATGCAGGATTTGCGAATTTTATTTCACAAGCTTTTTCTGGAATTTGGGACGTCAAGACTCTGGACTCAGAATGGGCAAATCACCAGGCTTTCTTCGAAGGGGTAGGCATATTGCGTTGGCAGTTTAGAGTTTTTTTTGCCTTTGTCGTTGCTAATATTGGTTTCCTTTGTTTGTAGTCTTACCATCATGGTGTGTACCTGCTGAATCTATCCAGAGCACAAGAGAAAAACGTTGCTCGTGTTGATGGAGAGCTGGTAAGCATACGTCATGAGAATGAGGATCTTACTACTGAACTTGTGAAGGCTAGAGGTAAGACACTACTGAATGCGAACCTTCTTAGTTTTTGTTTTCATTGCTATGGAGTTAATATTATGTTTTTTGCGAACATGAACTTTGGTTGATTTGGGAAAACAACTCGAGAATGCTGTTCGTGAGCGAGATATGCATTATGCAAACATTAAAACTCAATCTGAGTTGGCTTCGAAGCTGGAATTACAGTTGAAGAATAAGGAGGAAGAGTTTGTCTTATTGGGGAAGAATCATGATGCAGTTTTAGGCAACGAGGATGAAGAGATGAATTTTCTCAAAGGGCAGGTTGCTTCACTACATTAGCATATAGATGATGAACCGAAGAGAACGACCCTTTTAAGCCATACCCATACTCCTGACCTATTTAGGTGTTTCAGAATGAAGCCAATGGTATACCCAAATGCCATGGATGACCCTGATGCTATATTGGAGTCCGATGAGGGCTTGATTTCTCCTGAGAGGGTTCAAGTTATAGTTAAGGAAATGATAGAGAAGAGAGTTGGTGGTGAAGAGTCCGAGGAAGAAGCGAGTGATGATGAAGAGGACAAAGGGAACGATGATGATGGTGGTGGAGAAAGAAATAGTGATGAGGGAGAAGTTAAGGCGGAGAAAGAAAAGGAGGGCGAGAAGCCAATTGGAGAAAATGAGTTGACGGAGGTTAAGGAAGTTGGGGGCGAGAAGCCAATGGGAGGAAATAGTGAAGTGGTGGTGGATGAAATAGGAGAGAATCAAGGTAAGGAGTTTCAAACTGAAAAGCCAAAGGAAGATGCTTTGAAGAATGCAACTGAAACTGGTGGTGTTGATAATGGTGAAGGTACTGAACCTAAAATTCAAAGTATCGCCAGAGATAATGAGCATATTCCTAGTACTGTTGATACTCAAGGTGAGGAGGTTGTTGATGTATTGCATACCTGGTAACTTGTGATCAGGCACGAATCTTACCTTGCAAATTCTAGGCTCCTAAGGTTACTTGGAGTGCAACTCCAAGGCTTACTTCGATGTGGGAGGCAGTAAACCAAGCTAGTGGGGGATGCAGATCACCCTTTCCAAAGGCTTTGAGATGCTTGCCT
This sequence comes from Papaver nudicaule, assembly GCA_023529015.1. Classification (NCBI taxonomy): domain Eukaryota; kingdom Viridiplantae; phylum Streptophyta; class Magnoliopsida; order Ranunculales; family Papaveraceae; genus Papaver; species Papaver nudicaule. The sequence continues at coordinate 2,236 of JAJJMA010020286.1, read as the reverse complement.
GGTCTCAAGCAAGACATGGATATCGAGACCATAGGTACTTGGTTTGCCTCAGTACTTTAGATGAGTATTGAAGATATCGGGTATATTCCGAGAAGACATGGTAGTGTCCTGAGAACCCGTTTTTCCTAAATAAAGTAACAATCTTATGGTAGGTAGCTACTTTGGGCCTCGATAATAAAGTAGCATAGTCGGGGAGTGCCGGTCAAAGCTAGAGCTTATACATGGTAGTGTTCTCTTATCGCGGCCTGGAGTTCGACTCTTCTTCTCTCGTTTTCCCCTTCTGCTCTCGCTTGCCCCTTCTCGAGGCTATTTTTGATTTTTTGGAGGAGATCCCTTGGCTGTGTAACTCGCTTACAATTCCCGTGAATGTAAGCTAATTAGCTGCCTCGAGGTTCCATCCGCCCTAATGGCAGATGTTAATCCCATTTATCATCCTCGCGACGCCTCAAAAGAGAAGTCCCAGCGGTCGCAATGGTAGTAGGTCCAAATGCCTCTAGCTTATGTAGCTTCGATGCAAAGTACCCACCGCTAACGCGGTATCTTGTGGGTATATGACTGTGTCATGTAGCTCGTAGGGCCCTTACGGCTACATGTACCTCAGCTTTGTGCCTAACGCCTGTAGGATTATTTTATATTTGGCATCAGGGCCTTGGCGTCAAGGCCTTTAATTTCATTGCGTCAAGATACTAGGGGAGGTATGGCATCATGGCCCGTTCATTTTATATGGCATCGAGGCCTTATGATATGTGGCATCATGGCATGTTTGTTTTATATGGCATCGAGGCCTTGGGAGATGTGCCTAATCAGGTATGACTTTTGCCTAATCGAATATGATCTGGAGTTTGATTCGAGATGCAGTAGATCAGACTGTTGAAAGAATTCTTTATTTGGAGACTGAAACTAAAGTATATCATCTTTTTACGAGTAATATTTTCGTATATATTTTGTATTATAAGCATTTCCTAACCCAACTCCATCTTCATCGATTAACTTGTATGCTCCTTTCCCTGCCACCTGCTGTACTTTGAAGGGTCCTTCCCATACTGGTTCTAGTTTTCCGTCACTTCCTTTCTGGTAAGGTGGGATTTCTCGTAATACCAACTCGCCTGGTTGGAATTCTCTTTCGATGACCTTTTTGTTGTATCCTCGAGCTAATCCTTGCTGATAGTTAATTATATGCTGCAAAGCGTTTTCTCTATCCTCTTTCAGATCATCCAATTTTGCATATATTAAGTCGGCCGTTAGGTTTTGCTCCCATGACTTATATTTGTATGTTGGTATCATTATCTCAGTGGGAAGTACTGCTTCTGTTCCGAATGTAAGGTGGAATGGGGTCATTCATGTTGCTTCTCTTTGGGATGTTCGAAATACCCATAATACATTATGTAGGTGCTCGCACCATTGTTTCTTGTGAGGTAAGACCCTTTTCTTCAGATTATCCCCAATGGTTTCGTTGGTTTCCTCCGCTTGGCCATTGCTTTGCGGATATATCGGAGTTGAAGTCCCCAATCTTACATTGTATTGGTTTAGCAAGAGCTTGACGTTGGCACTTAAGAATTATTTTGCATTATCCGATACTATCTCAGCAGGGACTCCAAATCGACAAAATATGTTTTCCCAGAAGAAGGTGAAGACATCTCTACCCGTGCGGTTCTTCAGTGCTTTAGCTTCGATCCACTTTGTGAAGTAATTAGTTGCCACAATAATGTATTTACGTTGTCCTGTTCCTGGAATGAAAGGTCCCACAATATCGACTCCCTACTTCGCGAAGGGCCATGGGCTTAATACTGAGTTTAGGTTTGTTGTTGGTGCATGAATCCTTTTGTCGAATCTTTGGTAAGCATCACATCTTCGAGATATGTCCTTTGCATCAGCCTGCATGTAGGGCCAATAATACCCTTGAGCTTTGGTTCTCTGAGCTAGAGCTCTTGCTCCACTGTGAGTTCCTGCTTCGCCACTGTAGAGTTCTGTCATTAGTGCAACACCATCTGTTCGATGAACACATCTTAGTAGTGGGCCCAAGAATGATTGCCGATACAAGACCTCATCGAGAATTCTATAGTTTCCTGACCTGCTGATTATCTTACGAGCTTCGAGTGGGTTACTAGGTAATTCCTTAGTTTCCAAATATTTTCTTATTGGTAACCTCCAATCTTCAATTTCATCTTGAATTGCCATCACGAGCTCCTCCCTTGAGTCTTCGATGGTCGATTTCTGCACTCTTCCAATCTCGACG
>JAJJMA010020285.1:0-20519 GCA_023529015.1 Papaver nudicaule | reverse complement strand
TAGTATTTTTCTTCTTCTTCCTAATCTCAAAACAATCAATGGACTAATCAAGATTCCATGTGCATCCATCCACTCCCAATGAGACAAAAGTGGGGATCAATCAAATTTTTAGTTGTGTTGTTTGTTCCGTGTACTGTAATGTAGTAGTATGCATCCGATGGTGAGGGGCCCTTTCTTTGTTGCTATACATGTGTTAATTCATACATGACACATAGTCTCGAATCAATTTCATTTGGGCTATTTAATATTTGGTACCCAATAAATGTCCAACAAATAGCGTTGGTACCCAACATTTAAAAAATTAAGCTTTGGTACCTGGACCAACGGCTGGCTGACCGTTAAATAGTCATGTTTGACCAAACTGTGTTTACTTTTTCTAATTTCCATTAAATATCAAAATGTATTTTACAAGCTTATCCCTAAGAAAACCATCTTCTTCCTCACACTTCTTTGTTTCGCCTGTACATTTTCGCACGCAGCTGTGGCGAATCTCTCCGACTGTCCGACATACTCATCATCTTCGCACATAATAAAACTTATCTAAATGATTAGAAACATGTGTGTGAGAATCTAGACGCCATTAGATCTCTGTCTCCCCATTCCATTCCACGCAATCATAGATGATAATGTTCAGAAGAACAGTTGATATTAATGAAAGTCGGTAATGAACGTTACCGACAGACACAGACAGCTAGAGTATTTATAGCTAGTGTAACCGAAACCGTTACACTCAGAAGGACTGACTCACTGACTCAGACAGACTAACTTGGACTGACTAGAGTGTAAAATGAATCTTACACTCTGTTTACACCACTACACTATCAGCCCCCCTCAACCAGATGGGTGAAAACATAATCTGGGTGGAAATAACCAGAAGTACAAAAAACAGACAAGAAAATAGGAAAGTAAAACATCTGAGTCTTCAGTTATCAAACAACTAAGAATCATCTTCAGCTTCACCAGAGGAAGACTGACCAGTATCAGCAATAACTCCATTTTGCAGCTTCTCCAGGAGATAAGAAAATGTTGGTGAACAGAGCCCCTTAGTAAACAGATCAGCAAGTTGTTCTTCAGAGCTGACATGAAGAACATTCAGAAAACCTGCTTCAGCCAAATCCCTCACCACATGAAACTGGACTCCTACATGTTTCGTCCTGTTATGCAAAATTGGATTAGCTGTCATACATATGGCACTAATGTTGTCACAATATAAGAGAATTGGAAGCTTTAAAGATATATGCAGATCAGAGAACAAGTCTTTCATCCATTCAAGCTCAGAAGCTGCAACTGACAGACATTTATATTCTGCTTCAGCTGATGATCTAGCTACTGTAGGTTGCTTCTTACTAGACCATGAAATAACAGATCTACCCATAAACACAACAAAGCCAGAGGTTGATCTTCTTGTATCTGGACATCCAGCCCAATCTGAATCTGCATAAGCTGTTAAAGAGTGTATATCCCCTTTCCTTAATGTTATTCCTTCACCAATAGTGCCCTTAAGATACCTTAATATTCTTTTGACAAGTAACCAGTGAACATCAGTAGGTGCATGCATATATTGACTGACATAGTTTACAGCAAAACAAATGTCAGGTCTTGTAAGTGTCAGGTACTGCAGACTACCTACAATTGTCCTGTATTCTGTTGCACTGCTCAATTTAACTCCATCAGTGATTGAAGCTCTAACATTCTTAGCAACTGGTGTGTCACATGGCTTGCAATCCAGCATGTTAGCCTTCTTGAGCAACTCCAATGTATACTTCTTCTGACTAAGTTGTAATGAATCAGAATTCCTGACTGCTTCAATACCCAGAAAGTAACTCAGACTCCCTAAGTCCTTCATTGCAAAATCAGCTCCCAAATATTGAACTAAATGTTTCAGAAGCAATTCAGAGCTTCCTGTAAGTATTATGTCATCCACATAAAGAAGTAATATCATCATATCTGTCTTAGATGTATAAACAAACATTGAGTAGTCAGATTTTGATCTCTGAAAACCAAATTGAAGCAGAGAAGTACTAAACCTCTCAAACCATGCTCTAGGAGCTTGTTTTAAACCATATAAACTTCTCTTCAGTAAACATACTTTGTCAGGATGATTTGGATCAACAAATCCTTGTGGTTGCTTCATATAAACCTGTTCACTGAGAAAACCATGCAAAAATGCATTTGAAACATCTAACTGTTTAATAATCCAATTTTGAGCAACAGCTAGATTAAGTACAACTCTGACTGTTGTAATCTTCACAACTGTACTAAATGTTTCAGTATAATCTTCACCTTCTATTTGATTGTATCCAAGAGCTACCAATCTGGATTTGAACCTATCTATAGTCCCATCAGCTTTTAACTTTATCCTATAAACCCATTTACAGCCAAGAACATTCATACCTGGAACATAATCAACCAATACCCATGTTCCATTCTTCAACAGAGCCAAATACTCATCCTTCATAGAATTTTGCCATCTGACATCTTTGCTAGCTGCTTTAAAAGTCTTTGGTTCTGTTGGTGTTTCCAGAATAGAAACAAAAGCTGAATCTATAGGATATTTAGAAGTACAATGTGACACATGATCTGGAATAACTTTGGGCTTGTAAATTCCACTATGAGATCTTGTAACAACAGTATTGGGAACTATAGAAGGTATCTCTGAACTCTCAACTACAGTCTCAAACTTTTCAGAAGCATCAACAGTTGAAGTTCCAGAATTTGTAGATGACTCAAAATAAAACTCATTCTCTGAGAAAACCACATTTCTTGATATATGTAACTTTCCAGTAGATGGATTATAGCATTTATAACCTTTATGCAAAGGACTATATCCCAAGAAAATACATCTAACTGATTTAGGTGACAGCTTATCAACTCTTGAATTTCCCATAAAAGGATAACAAATACAGCCAAACACTCTTAAAAAGTTATAATCTGGAACTTCATCAAATAAGACTTCATGAGGAGATTTATATTGAAGTAAAGGTGTTGGAGTTCTATTTATGATATAAGTGGCTGTTTGAAAAGCATCAAACCAAAATTGTTTAGGACAATTTGCAGTAAATAACAAAGAATTTCCCATTTCCACTATATGTCTGTGCTTCCTCTCTGCCAAACCATTTTGCTCTGGAGTTTTAGGACATGAAGTTCTAAGCATAATACCACTGAAGTCTAAGAAACCCTTAAAACCACCTTTAACTAGTTCTGTAGCTCCATCAGTTTGAAATGCCTTAATCTTGTGTCCAAAAAGATTTTCAGTTAACTGCTTAAAATGTTTAAAACAGTTTAATGCATCTGTTTTCAACTCCATAGGATAAATCCAATGAAACCTGTTGTAGTCATCTATGAATAGGATGTAATACCTATAACCAGCAACAGAAGCAGATGGTGAAGGACCCCATTCATCACAATGAACAAGCTCTAGTGGTGTTGTAGCATGAGTGTTTGACAGATGAAAAGGCAATCTTTTGCTCTTTGCTAACTGACAAGGATGACATAATGTTTCTGACTTCTTTGAATTACACTCAATATGCTTAGCTGACTTAAGATGCTGTAATATCCTATCTGATGGATGTCCTAGCCTATTGTGCCAATTCACAGTCTTCATAGCACTTAAAGCATTGTGTAATGTTGATGAAGATATAGGATATAAGTTGTTTACAATATCTCCCTTAGCTAGCAACATATCAGATAATGAATCTCTTATTTCATAACCTTTTGCATCTAGTCTAAAATAGCAAGTGTTATCTCTTGTAAACTGTCCCACAGATATTAAGTTTTGCTTCATGTCAGGAACTACTAGCACATCATTTAACTTTAATTTAGCATGCTCAGTAGATAAATCTGTATCACCAGTAAGAGATATAGCAAGAGACTCACCATTGCCAACTTTGACTTTGTCCTTTCCTTTGTATTTTGATGTGGTTGTAAGAAGAGAAGAATTTCCAGTCATATGTGCAGTAGCTCCAGAGTCAGAAAGCCAGAATTGTGAAGTAGAAGGATCACCTTTACTCATATTATAACATGAATAAGCTTGCTGTTCTGCACCTTCCTCATCTTCATCTTCAGAAACACTAACATTAGCAGCATTAGCTGCATTGTTTTGCCCATTGTTAGATGTATTTCCACTCACATTACTCCCTGCCCCATTAGGTGGAAAATATCTAAACATGCATTTATATGCAGCATGACCCAACTTCTTGCAGATTTGACATTGTACAGAAGAAAAATCAGTTCTTCCACTTGATGAAGAATTTCCACTTTGATACTGACTGTTTTTGAAGTTTGAAGTATTTGAAGTGTTTGAGCTATTTGATGAACCACTGTTATTATAACTCTTCTTGCCATTCTTACTATAACCTTGCCCATTGAAAGTTTTTCCATTCTTGTTGTTATTCTGATAAGGACCATTCTTGACATGCATAGCTGCTGTTTGAGTGTCAAACACACTATTTTGTTGATGTACTTTCTTTGCAAGTTTTTGTTCATGAGCAAGAAGTCTTGCTTTCAACTCAGCAAATGTGTAAGGTACATCTCTACTTTCTGTGGAGGTGACAAAACTCTCATATTCTTCTCCCAAACCTTCAGTTATATGCATTATTAAATCATCATTACCAACTCTTTGACCAATAGCAGCTAAGGAATCAGAAATACTCTTCACCTTTTGTAAATACTCAGTGATTGAAGAACTGCCCTTCTTGATATTGCTTAATTGATTCCTCAATAAGCGCTTTCTTGCAGTGAATTGAGTACGAAAACTTGTTTCCAAAGCAAGCCAAATTTCTCTTGCTGTTTCCAGCCCATACATGTCACCACTCACAGTAGTAGTGAAAGTAGCATCTAAACAGCCTGCTACGAAATTATCTGCTTTCTTCCAATTTAACCAAGCAGGATTTGTTGTTTGAACACCATTAGTTTCAACCAATTTCTCTGGTTCTTCTACTTCTCCATTGACGTAACCAATTAAATCCGTAGAAATTAAAATTCTTTGAAATTGATTTTTCCACAGCAAATAATTTGTTGAATCTAATTTGATAGAAACAAAATTCGTAATATTTGTAAACGGTATAGTAAAGTTCACAGAATTACCAGCGGAAGTCATGATCACATATTCTTGATTTCTTGTTTCTTGATTTTCTTGATTTTCTTGAAATTCTTGATTTCTTGTTTCTTGATCTGAATTTCTTCTGTTGTTGTTGTTGTTGATGTTGTTGTTGTTGTTGATGCTGTTGTTGACGACACTAGCGTAACTCCTCGTACGAGTATCGACCATTAACAGAAAAGATGATCAAGAATTGATCAGAATCCCAAATTGGGATATTAGGGTTTTTACAAAATGATATTAATTGCCCTAGAAAACAAAGCTTGATTGTTACAAAAGATTGTGTAGCTTGTTTGAACGATTCACCGAAGATCGAATTTGGTAATTTTGATTTCAAGATCGAACCAAAACTGATACCATGATAATGTTCAGAAGAACAGTTGATATTAATGAAAGTCGGTAATGAACGTTACCGACAGACACAGACAGCTAGAGTATTTATAGCTAGTGTAACCGAAACCGTTACACTCAGAAGGACTGACTCACTGACTCAGACAGACTAACTTGGACTGACTAGAGTGTAAAATGAATCTTACACTCTGTTTACACCACTACACTATCAATAGATTATCTAGCCTTTCCCTAATCTCAGTAAATAAAAAAAAATCAACAACAGACTATATTCAAAATCACGTTTTATGAAAAATTGGTGGCGGAAAGTATAGAGAGGGGGTGGTGTTGCTGAAGATGTTTGAGCTCTTGAAGGTAATGTATTGTTGATTAGGAATGTAAGAACTTTAATTTCATCTGTTTTTTTTCTTCCGGTTGATGTAGATCCAAAATGATTATTCCAATATTGTTCAATTGGGATTACAGTATTAAAAAGTGGGGATTTTGGAACTGCTTTGGAAGTGTTTGATGAAATACCTTTGAAGGGGTTTTTCCTGATGTTGGTTGTTATAATAGTTTGATTGATGGGTTAGTTAAGTTTGTAAATTTGACAAAGGCCATGGAGATTTGGGAGGGTTATGTGAATCAGGATGAATCAGGGAGTGTTGGTGGTGCATATAGGGAGAGAGTGTGAAATGGCGGTGTTGCTAATGGTGCCGGACGGATACTCTACACTTTGAATATCCATCAGGCATCTATTCTTTAGGACCGTTGGATTAAAGGGTATTTCTGGGTTTCAAAAAGTAATAATTTTATTAATAAAAATGGAAATTTTATTTTTTGAGTCAACGGTTTGACTTAACAGTCTCTCGTTGGTCCAGGTACCAAAGCTTAATTTTTCAAATGTTGGGTACCAACGCTATTTGTTGGACATTTGTTGGGTACCAAATATTAAATAGCCCATTTCATTTTCATTGATTTAGCTTGAAAGAAGGGGTGAGAATTCTTGGGTTTAAAAGGGGAGAGATAGGAGGGCGAATAAGGATGGTGGTGGGGATGGAGTGTAGTGTTAGTGTTGTGTTGAATGGTGTCAGGAATCAAAACCTGGAAATGCCTTGCCGTGATGAAACAGTCATGGATTGTTATTGGTACAAACCTAAAAGATTTTAAAATACCACAAGTACTATATACAGACACAGTATCTGTTATTATGCTGCTGGGGACCCCAATTCCCCTGGTGGATTCTTTTTCTAAAAACGCAAAAACAAAGAGATAGGCTCTTTTGTAGCTGGTAGCATCAAACCCCTTTACCAGCTGGACGCAATGCTGCGTTCATGATTATATACTTTTCTTTTTTGGAACCGAACGGTCTGGACTGATCCGAAGCAACACCCTTTACTTAAAATCCCAGCGGCCTTCCGAGGATTACAGAGTTGTGATTCAAGGCATGGCATGGGAAGCAGGTATTTTGCCGAATGTAATGGTATCAGTTGTGATTCATGGCATGGTATTTTGCCGAATGTAATCGTATCTTGCTATCCTTAAAGCCATAGTAGAAACAGAAGCAATAAGTGTGAACACAAAAACCTAGCATCAAGCAGATCAATGGCTCACAACCAATGAAGGTTGATCACTGCCTTAACAGTTCTAAATTATTGCGGCAGGCAACGGTTTATAATGTAAAGAAAGGTAAAATAAGTGCATAAAGATTAAAGAAGACGGAGGTTTAACGTGGTTCGGATTTCCTACTCCACGGGTGAAACTAGTTCAGTACCTTCTATTGATGTAGTGAGTTATACAAAAGAAGTTACAGATTTAGAGTGCGAATGGGTTGAACTAAGAATGAGTACTGCGGTTTATGTGCTCTCACTCTTACTCTCTTTTCTATTTTTCATTCAGTTGGTCCTCCTTTTTCTCTTCTTGAGTCAGGTTATTTATAGAATTGGGTGCGGGTCCCGTCATTCTGACAGAGTCTGGCAGTTTCTGTTCTGGATTACTGCGGTGCGGTGTTTGATGGACCCTCGTATTGCTTCGGTTGCGGTGTAATGCTGGCGCTCTCTAGCTTGTTATTGTGATCTTCTCTCGTTTCCTCCCTGGGAACTGCGACATGTGGTTGTCTAGGCCTCACTTGTGCATTTAATGCTAGTTGACGCTTGTCAGCTGGCGTGCTTCGACAACCGTTGATTATCTGACGGGAGGAGATCCATCTCGTCGTTCATACTGTTTTCCTCGAGATTCTTAGTATGGGCAACTGAAAAGTCGATACGGTGCGTTGCAGTGTACTCTCTTATCTTGCACTTGGCTGGTGATGATGCCACGTGGTAAATATGTTATTTTGCAATTATAATTTGCCCCTATCCTTTCGAATTCTTCTTCAGGGGTAGGATCAGAAGGATATCCCCTCATAACTGTCGCCACTTCCAAGATTTTTTAAATGCATTCCTAGATTCATTGATTGGTTACCGAAGTTGATCTTATATATATAAGCCCTAGAGGGAATGTTCATTGAACATTAATTTCATTATCTTCTTCTTCTTCTTCTTTTTCTTCTTCTCAGAGAGGCTCTTGAGTGCTCCACTCTTGGTTTTTCGATCCTTCTTTGCTGGTGATAATCCATACGTCTGATTTTTCATTGATTTAAGTCTTCTTGAATCGTTAAAGGTATGTGTCTGAGATCCATTGAAGTTGTTTGTTTCTTTTGATTTCTTGCTGAATTGATCACTGCGGTTGTTTTAATTTTTCATGTGAGTTGTTGTTTATGTATACATGATGGTTTTCTTTGAGTTTTTCTTGATTATGAGATGTATGTATCCTTGATTTCGCCCTTGCATGAATCTTTTATGCCTGTGATGATGCCCTTATCCGTGTTCATTCTTATAGACAAATACTACATGTTTGTTGGTGTGATTTCGAGTCAAGGTGGAGAACATTATACTTCAAAGTATATATACTTGCCCTTGTTCTTCAGCTTGATTGATTCTTATGGATTGTTTATATTGCGGTTCTTGAGTTCCTTAGTCTGCGTTTTTTTTCGAAGCGCCTTCTCTTATGCGGTGCGCTTTATATGTTTTTTGTCGCATTTATGGTGGATCACCATCATGACGACCTGCGGGGTCATGGTCAGCGCAATGATTCTCGCAAATCTTCTCGTTATACGCCGTCCGGTCGGCAGTCAGATAGGCTTCAAAGTAATGCTCCCAGCCCTTCTGGTCCAAGTCGTACCGCAAATCTCGGTAGCGGTGATGTACCTTCCTCTTCCAGTGCCCGACCTTCTTTTTCTGCCAGCGCGTGAGAGGGCGCGTGATATTGTGATTGAGCCCATCTGTGATTCATATGCCCATGTAAATCTTGAGGACCTTAAGAGGACATGGCCTTGAGCGATTTGGGGTGAATTTCTAAAATCAGGGTGATCAGTTGACCTTGGAGATGATTGAGGAATACCAGTATGACGATACGCACCTGTTGACCACGGTTGGTGCATTGGAGGTAGGGCTGTGTCTTCCCCTGTACAATTCTAACGATACTCGCCACTTCTTCTACGATGTGCTTGCGAATCGTAATGGTAAGGGTCAACTCCCTCGTCACATTATGTAGTACACAGGGAATTTCTGGAGGGTGCTTGCGGAGAGTTCTGACCGTAGTGAAGGGAAGACAAAGATGACCTCTTACACTCCTGATCCCAACGAGCGCGGTTGGTATACTTCAGTCAATTTCAACCTCACTTATGCTGATAATGTATCTGTCAAGAATCGTGTACGCTGGAGTGTTGGTCCCCGCAGACTTCCGCTTTCTCCAAAACAGAAAGTTGCTGGTGAAGTGCGTCTCCTCAGAGAAATAGATAGCAACAAGCTATACAACATTCCTGGTTCCATTGAGGCTGGTCGTAAGGTGCCCCTTCCTAAGGGAGATGTTGTGAGAGATGAGCATGATAATCGGTGGGACCGTACTCCAGTTGAGATTATTGGCCCTTGGCATCTTGGAACAATTGGAGTGCGTACTGCGCTCATGATAAAGTTAAGGTTCATCCCTTGAAATTAACCAAATTCGATGGTTTGACTTCTCCGGCGACTCCTACAACTCTTGAAGACCTTTGCCAAGATGACCAGACTCTAGAAAGGGCGGTGGTTGCTTATGGTACACCTAAAGCGGGGTTCCAACTTCCCTTTTACGATCCCGCTGATCCTTTCATTTTGGATCTTCTCATGTGAATTGAAAAAAGCCCCTTCCAGCTTACGGGTAATGCCATTCGTATCATGATGGAGTGGAAGCTTCGCAGAAGCAATAGATCCAATTATCCAGGTTTTGTTCCTGGTATGTTTGAACCTTCCGCCTATACCGTTGAGAATTTCGTGAAGCAGTATGACGTTTTTCCTTAAAATATCAAAGGGGAGTCATGGGCGTACCGCTTCGTTCTCAAACGTGGAATGCATCCTCAGGACATCATGCTTGGCGCCACTGATAAGAAAGAAGAGAAGGGGACCTCCACCGCACGAAAGAATACTGAAGGTGGCTGGTCCAACTTGCCCTGCTGGGTTGAAGGCCCCTGGCTAATGAGATGGCTTGATGAGACGAAGATGAAGGTTAAAACCGACTTCGCCGAAGAGCATTCTCGCTTCAGGGGTTACGACTTTTTGAAGATACGAGTTCCCGATGTTGCTGCCAAGAAAGCTTCCAAAACCAGGAAGAGAAAACAAACTGAAGGGAAAGTTGAAGATCAGGTAACAAGCATCCACTTAACTTAGAATATATGTATATATTTGCCTCTGCTTGTTGCCTGATTTGCATAGTGAAACTGATGTTTGTTTTACAGGGTACTGAGTCTGAACAAGAGCACGAGGAACTTCGCAAGAGGCTGAAAAGCGCTTCGGAGAAACAATCTTTACAGGACCCCAAGAAGGGTTCAAATGTTCACGGCGTTCCCCAGTCTACTAAGCCTCCCTCTAAGCCAACAGCAAGTGCTAGCGAGGATGTCTCTGCCTCGGCGAAACTTCCGGCTAAGTCTGGGAATCTCGCCCTTAAGCTGAAGAAAAAAACTTCCGCCAAGGATCACACCGAGATTCCTGAGCAAGAACCCTTAGCAAATATTGATGAAGAAATGGAAGCTCAACCTATTGGCGATTCCTCTGGTAATCGGGATACCATCTTCACTCCCATGGAGATCGAAGGTGCGGGTAAAGACGGAGATCATCCTGATGAGAATATGACTGTTATTTCCTCTGACCTAGCGGTATTGAACTTGGACAAGATGCCCAGCGGCAATAAACTTGTCGTTCCGCCCAGAAGATTCAACATCGACGTAGCTGTGAACGAACTCGCCGAATCGTTCTCCCACCTGCTCACAGTGGAGGGAAAGGAGAATTCGTTGTATTATGAGACCATGTTGACATACTCATCAACTGGTCTTGTAAGAACCCCTGAATTATCTACAGTGCCTCACAACTTGACTCCTCACCAACACTTCAATCTTGCTACAACGGTAACCTTTTCGATCTTTGGTTATAACTCCTTTCACGCATTTGTCATTTTTATTCAGTATTCAACTGGTTTTACCTGTTTTCCTCAGGGTTATAATCAAGTGTTTAGTTTGATTGTCACCTTTGAGGCTCAAGGCGACAGAATCAACGAGTTAGAGAGGGAGAACCTTCAACTCTCTCGTGATTTGGAGGCTGAGAAGGCTGTTACTACAAGGAGGGAACGTGCATCCGCCGAGGCATAACAAAAACTCCAAGGTAGATTTCTTATTCTCCTGTTTTCCTACTGCATTTATTTTTCTTTCGCCGAGGCCTTTAGACATCATCCCTTCTAAGGTCGCCAACAGCTCCCTGAATCAAGGCTACGGCAAGCTGAAATCGAGATCGACAAACTCGCTGATGCTAACGCCCGGCAATGTTGGCTGTTGTTCGATTTTGATCGAGATGTTAAGTGGTATCGCCGAGAGTTGAGATATGTTAGCGAACTTAACGAAAATCTTGATCGTGTGGCTAAAGCTGCTCGCTCAGTGCTAGGTTAGATTGAGGGAGAGCGAGATGATGTTATTCGCCGAAAGAGACTTGCTCTTAAAGCTAAAGAAGACGTTATAGTTCATCACACTCGAGTGAATGGTTTATGGCGAGTTGAAAAGTCCAAGGCTGACGAGTTACATCGCCAGCTAATTCACGTTTCCACCGGAAAGGAAACAACTCTTCTAGAGATCCAACTACCACTAGTAGAATCTGGGTCTTTTGCCACGCGACATATCTTGTAAAAGGCCACGCTAGCTATAACAGCCACGTGAAAAATTGCCTTTCGCGTGACCGTTCTTAACAAAAAACCACGCTCGCCCTTTTCGCGTGGCAAAGAATGTCACCTTCAAAAAAAAGGCCACGCATTTCTTCTGGTCGTTATTCCTCGTGTCCGTTGCCAAATCAAAGGTCACGAGATCCCATTCTAACGTGTCTGTTTATGAGCTGGTAAACAGCCACGCCAACTTTGTCACGCCATGGAATGGCCACACGAGGTCGATAGGATTTAACGTGGCGTTTGATAGATATAAAACCACGTGAGATATCTTACTTTGGATGCGTGACAAGAATAATGGACTTTTGTGGACCGGGTCAGTTTCCCCAGTCCATAGGCTCTTTTACAAGATAGCCCATGCAACAGGGAGAAGTCCTACACGCGGACATGAAGGGCTGAACCAGTCTCAAGCCCATTGTTAGGCCCCCCACTCCATAAGCTCGTTTAATCTCACACCTTAAAATGATGGGCTTAAGTTAAGGATACAGCCCATGATAGAATTTTCTCAAGCCTAGTAGTGACTAATTTTAGGAATCCTAAGACCAGGCTCAAGGCCCAGGGTTAGCCTTCTTGAAGTGTGTTAGCTACGCATGTGGGTAATGTTTGTGCTGTGCACATGTGTGTATCGTGTAGGTTGTTATTTCAACATAACGCACATACTGTTGAACACGTACACTAACATAACACACGCACGCACGCACGCACGCACGCACGCACGCACTAACTAACTACATTTCCAATGAGGCGTCTCTTCCATGAGACTCTCATCTCTTGAAATTCCGTTAACAGTTTGGTAGAAAATGTTCATAACGATTCACAAAATCCGTTGACAATCTGAACAGCCGTGTTTATTCTTTTCCGAAAGGTACATGCATTTGCACCTGTGCATTTGTCTGAACAGACGTGTATATTGGATGTTTATATAAGTTCAGTATTCTACACAATAATCCTAAATATCCTTATCCCATTATTCAACACTAAAAACAATGGATAAATTACCAGAGGATTTAATGGATAGATTACCAGAGGATTTAACTACAAAGATTTTAGTACGTCTTCCTACAACAGAGAGTGTGTCTCACAGCAAATTGGTATGCAAACAATGGAAGACCATCCTTGGCAGAAGAAAAACTGGTCTACTTATCTCGGCTTCATCAGAGTACTATGGAGGAGATGATGTTACACACCTCTTCTACAGACAACGACTACGAGAAGAAGACTACTCAACAATGGCGAACAATTTCAAAAATCACCCGGTTAGTGGAAGTACCAAGTTTACTTTAAACCCAATAGTTGGATCTTGCAACGGTCTTGTGTGTCTATATGATTTTCACGACGGCGCACAAGATCCTATATTACTTATGAATCCAGCAACAGGTGAGTCCCTCGTTCTTTCAGAAAGAGACTCGCGGCCACGTAGAACACCACGAATTTATGGCAGAGATGTAATAGGAGGTTTCGGCTATTGTGAAGTTACCGCTCAGTATAAGGTAATTAGAATTGAAAGAGAAGGCTCAGTGGAAATATTCACTCTAGGCGACAAGAGGGGATGGAGGGTCATCACACAAATACCGTATGTATTCATGGAATCTGGTTTATATGCAAATGGGTGTGTTTTTTGGTTCGATCATTCTGACCACACTTATGGATCTGTAAACAGATTAATATCCTTCGATTTGCATACTGAGGAATTTCAGTTACTTACGGAACCACCATACAATCAGGTCCCTGAAAGGTTTTATTTGGATGATCATCCAGAAGTTGGAATGATGTTGTTTGGAAGTACTCTCTGCGTTTACTGCAAACATAATGACTTTTACAATGACATGTTCAGGATTGATTTTTGGATCAAGAAACATCCTGAGGTCACTTGGGAACGCGAGGCGAGCATTTTGTTGCAAAAGCCAGACGTCATATGGCCGGCGTTTAGGCCGGTGGCCTTCGGAAGTCACAAGAACATCTTGTTATGGGACTGCCAACAATTATCTTGTTACAATACTGAAACTGGAACCTTGAAGGAAGTCTGGGGGGGGCCTTGTCCTTGGCAAACACGCATAGGAATTGTTCCTCACATGATGAGCAATGTCTCATTGAAAGATTTTGGAGGACAATCTGGGGGGCTCATTAATAAAGTACGTTTTTTGAAGGATTAATGCTACTCTTTAGGAAATTATTACTACAATATTATTTATGTTCTTTTGTATTTCAGTTTGTATTCTTCTTTTTTACCGATTTCTGGATGTTGTTATTTGTATTTTATATATTTTTTTTATTGGTTTCTGGATGTTGCTATTTTTGATTACTATTATAGAATAACATTAAAGTTTGATTAACAATTGATCTGATATCCCTGGTATTTAAATTATTGATCAAAAATGAAATAAATAACCATGATCACTACTAACTACAGACCGGTATCTTCCACGTTGCCAGCAACAGCAAATTAGAACATCATCTGGATAGGGGATTCTTAGCATCCTCGAGTATTTGGTACATTTCTAAACATTTAGTAGCATCCGCTGAAATTCCCATTGGACATTCAGCACTTGTGCATTGTGCAGATCATTGTGGTGGGGCAAGGGAATTTCTCCGTGCTCAGTCCATATGGTATACTTTGGATCCATTCCCCTCATGTATAAATGGTGTCGTACCTCCTTCACTCTGTGTCTGTAAAGGTTTAAACATTTCAGACATGGACATGAAATAACCGGCTCTTCAGTGTGCAGGATCGCATACTCTAGAAATGCCTCGACTCCATCTCGATAAGGCTTTTTGGCTCTATCGATGCCAATCCAAGATTTATCCATCACTCTAGGATCCGTTGTGAAATCACCCACAAATTATCAGCTACCTGGTCACATTCGAAAATTGATCATCACCCACTTGCAGATTCCAATAACAAACAATTCAGTAGATCATTAGTAGTGAAGATGAGAAAACGTGCGAACCGAAGCTCAGAAATGTTGATCTGCTACTAATAACATCCTGAATTACTGTCGCACAGAGTAATACGTACATAAATATGATTCTATTAGTGCTTCGTGGTGTATGTTTATGCTTTTGGGTAAGATCAACAAGTTTCGTATAAAAAAAAAAAAGATCAACAAGTTAATATGAAATTGAATGTTTCTGTTCAGCACTGGAAATCCTTCATAAATCAAAAATCACTAGAGTTATAACCAACAATCCCAAAATTCAGATGCACAATGAGAACATACATATTGAAAAAACAAAGAGTGCGTGGATATGAAAGTATATGATTATTTCACGTGATATAATCAACAGACTAGAAAAACAAAGTATCTGTCTAGTTTTCCAGAGATATTAGAAGATCTAAGAGATTACCCTAGATTTGAAAGACCAAGCAAAATCAGCTGCAAAAGAAGAACTTGGTGTGCCTGGTAATGAACAAGAAACCAACTATTTGGTTAGCATGCAAGGATGATAGAAAATTCAAGACATGATACATGGACATGTGGGCATGTAAGTTATCAGCCAAAGAGCTTCGCTTGACTCTAGGGTTTCGTTAAACGAGGAAGGTGAAATACAACTTCTGCACCCAAAAAGTTATATAAATGACTCACTTGACTTCAGGGCTGCTAAAAAATCACAAAAACTCTAAGCCCAAGAGCAATGTCACGAAACAAAAACTTAAGAATAGGGTTTTTCTTGTTAATTGTATATCAGGTCACGGGCATGTCCATGGCTTTTGATTTGCTTTTGTGTTAGGGGATCCAATAGTAACTTTGTAATTTTTTCCGTTTCTTTAAAAACTTGGACTTAGCGATGAAATCATGATACAAGTCTGTGCGGTCGTAACAAAACAAGAAAAAAGACCCAGGATTCAAAACACTGGATAATATGTATACAAATTATTCACTGCAAGTCCGGATAGACTACTTGCAAAAAAGAAAGAAAAAAGAAAGAAATGTACAGTAAGATGGTTACTAGAGAAAGCATGTCTCATCCATACTAGTATTTGCAAAATGATTCACAAATCACAATGGGCATGCAACTTCGATGATCAGAAAATTGGGACATCTAGGTGCATCATTTTTTCTTCTTCTTCGGACGAACATGTCTAACCGGACCTTCAGACCGATAGTAATCCTCAATCGATTCCTTACGCATGTCACGTTTACTGATCGTCGGCAAGTTAAAATCGTTCCCAGAAAGAACCACCGTGCTAAACTCCTCGTCGACATCATCGGTATCTTTGTAATTTTTGCTTGGTACCGTAAAGACAATAGACTTTTTCTTATTTTCCTGATCTCCTACATAAAATACCTGCCTAGCTTGGGTAGCTATAATGAATGGATCCGCAGTGGGTTTTATGTTGTCAAGCTCAACCAAAACATAGCCAAGTGGATCCTTTGAGACCCCATGTTTATTGTCAACCCAGGCACACTTGAAAAGAGGAACTCTCAGTGAATGATAAGTCAGCACCCATATTTCTTGTAAAACGCCAAAGTAATCTGCCTGATCAAGGGTTGACCCCCCCGCTTTTCTAATGTTTATGTCAGTTGCCTCTACATGTATCCCGCTATTCTGGTTCACTGTACCTTCACGAGACTTTGTCCGAAACAGGTATCCATTAATGTAATATGATTCGTAAGTCGTTAATTCTGTTTCCGGATAGTCTGACAGCCACCTTAACCTATCCGCAACACCTTCTGGAGAGATGCTGAACTCTCTCTCAACCTGCAGTCAATTATAAGGATTAGCATACCACTTGACGGATAAATTACAGCAATAATAACATTTTCTGCAAACTCTTACCTCACTTTTAAACCACTCAGGGAACGTATCAGTATGTCGTTTATGCAACCTTGCATCATTTCTTGTCGGATTTTCATTTCGGACACAGTCCATATGTCGTCTAGACAGCACAGTGGTAAATGTTATACTCTGCCAAAAATCGGACACATAAAATAAAAGAATAAGTTAACCGAGTAATAATGCTTACTTAAAGTAAGGATCAACTTCCGGCGTATTCAGCAATACAGTGAGATGCGCGTTAATCCACAGATCATCTCTGACATTCTTCTGCTTACCAGCAGATGTTGGTTGTCCCGGGAAGGAATCAGAATCTTCAACAGTGTCATATCCGTCATACCTGTCAGGTGGAATTCCAACTGTCTTCATGCTTCTTTTGAACTCACCAAACATCTCAACTATCTCTTCCAGAATATTCCCTTCTGCAATTGATCCTCCCGGCCTGTATCTGTTACGCACATGCCCTTTAATAACCTTCATGCACCTTTCGAACGGATACATCCATCGAAAGCATACAGGACCACATAGCTTAACTTCATTGGTAAGATGCACAGTTAAGTGAACCATGATATCAAAAAATGATTGAGGAAAGTGTTTCTCGAGTAAGCACAGCGTCACAACGAGTTCTTCCTGGAGTTTGTCTAGCTCTGCCACCTTGATTTCTTTCCTAGATATCGCTTTGAAAAAGTGACAAAACCTCATAATAGCGTATCTTGTTGGCTGTGGCATAATCGATTTGATCGCAACAGGCAAAAATTGTTGCATTAGCATGTGATAGTCATGTGACTTGAGTCCGATAAGCTTACGATCTTTGCAAGACACCAGGGTGGAAAAATTTGAACAGTAACCCTGCGGAACCCTTATCTTGGACAATGTTGCACAGAACTTGTCCTTCTCCTCCGTGGTTAATGTGCAAGACGCTGCTTTTATAGTATATCCACCTTTGCCATTCGGCTTAGGGTGCAACTCTTCTCTCAACCCATGTTCCTTCAGATCCAATCGAGTGTTTAATCCATCTTTCGTCTTACTTTCTGCATGAAGAAGTGTTCCGACAATACTCTCACAGACATTTTTTTCGACGTGCATGAAATCTATACAATGGTGAAAAAGATTATGCCGCCAATATGGGAGTAGCTAGTGCCATAGGTTAAACTTTTTCCAGTAATCTTCATCTTCACCTGTCGATCTTTCAGTTGTTTTAGCAATTTTCCTTTCGATTCTCCTCGTTATCATTTTTCCTCCTCTCCCGGGATTCACCTGCACAAAATGAACTTTGATACCCTTCTTTTTCTTTCCCCATGAATTCCTTATAGAGCATACCTCCTTGTATATTTGTTCCCCGGTCATGGGTGCTGGAGCATTCCCATGTTCAACCTTTCCATTGAACCCCTTCTTCTGCCTTCTGAATATATGGTCATCTGGTAGGTATCTTCTATGACCAGTATATGCCTCTTTGCCACAGTTGTTGAGTCTGACAGAGTACGTATTTTTCCCACACACCACACAACCTCTTTTTCCACTGTAAGGGCAACCACATAATGTACCAAGAGCAGGATAATCATTAATTGTCCATAAAACAACTGCACATAGAGTAAACTTCTCTTTGTTATATTCATCAAAACAGTCGACTCCATGCACAAATAACTTTTGAAGATCCTCAAGGAAAGGTTGTAACAAAACATCTATGTCCTTACAAGGCCCACCATCTATCAGTAATGACAGCATCATGAACTTTCTTTTCATACACAACCACGGTGGAAGGTTGTAAACCACCGTCAAATTGGCCATAAACTGCGATGTTTATTCGTGCCTGTGTTTACATCAACTTCGTCAGCCGAAATGCCTAGCCGCAGATTCCTAGGATCCTTACCAAAATCAGGGTATCTATCGTCCATCGCTTTCCATGCCGGTGAGTCTGCCGGATGACGTAGAACACCCTCGTCCTTATTTCTACCTGTGTCGTGCCATATGAGATATTTAGATATATTCTCTGATTTATACCACGCTTTCAGCCTGGGAATGATGGGGAAATACCACATTACTTTTGCTGCAATATTTTCATACACGTCGCCTGTGTGTTCGTCCACTTTCCATCTAGATTCCCCACAAGTGGGACACTTGGTCTCGTTTTTGTACTCTTTCCTGTACAGAATGCAGTTATTGATACAAACATGTATCTTTTTGTACCCTGATCCCAACAATTTAATAAAATTCTTAGCCTCGTATGTATTTTTTACCAATTCATTATCTGGAGGAAGCATTTTCCCCAGCAGATCTAGAAGTTCATTAAAAAACTTGTCTGATGCTCCGTGCTTGCTTTTCAAGTTGAACAGCTCACACATCGATGACATCTTTGTATATGTGCATCTTTTGTATAGGGGTGTTTCAGCTTCCTTCACTAGCTCTTCTATCTTCTCCCTTGGTAAATCACCCATTGTTTGGTCGACCATATTTTTAGTCTCTGCAGCATCTGTTGGAGTCTCCATCTCAAAATCATAATCACGATCATTATCACTATCAGGCCCCCTTCTTGGTGACTCTTCTTCTTCCCCATGCTCAGTCCATTTGGTATAATGTGGATTTATTCCGTGCTGGAATAGATGAAACTGTACCTTGCTCGCCTTGTGGTGATAGACGTTGAAACATTTCTGACATGGACACCAGATTCTGATCTGTTCGTTCTTGTTTCCTGAGCCGGTGTCTTCTGAATGGTCGATAGCAAACTCTATAAATGCATTTACTCCATCTCGATAAGGCTTTTCTCTTCTATCGGTGACCATCCAAGATTTATCCATTACTCTAGGATCCATTGTGAACACCAACAAATTATCGGCTAGGTAGAAACATACAGATCTTGTTGTTAACCACCTGTAGAAATGTTTATGTTGTTTTATTAAAATTCTTAATTATAGTCACAAAGGATCATGTATGTATACAAATAATAATCACAGACCACAGTCTGAAGAGAAAATATATACAAGAATCCCACATTATATGAATTATACCAACCGTCAACATATTACTTAATACACTTGGTCATTATCCGCTCATTTCATTCATTCAAGCGATTAAAAATTACATACATAATAACATAACACACATAAAAATTGCATACACACCACACATAAAAGAAGCCCCCCTAAAATTTACAATCGTTCATACAAAAACCCTAACTGACAACTGAAAGATAACCTACCAAAAAGAAAAAAAATCAGCTACTAGATTTCTTCCAAAAGAATGCAAAGAAAACTACCAATGCAAATCTAAAATCAAAGCAACAAAACAGAGAAAATCGAACAGAATAATACAAGATTCTATGGAACTGGAAGACTTACACGTTCGAACAAAGCAAGATGCTTAACTTGGAGCAAAAGTGATTGGGAATTGGTTCTGCAGGAAGATATCACACAGTAAACACAAAGTTCTATTTTCTAGGGTTAGCCTTTTCTAGATAGATTATAGGAGTAAGATTTAGGGAGAGAGAAGAGACATGGAAATCGAAATGAGATTTTCGGAAAATTTGGGTTAGTTTTGGCGGTATAAATTGTAACGACGTTGAACTGTAGTGTAAATGGAGATCCGTTAACAAGGGAAGTTATTTTTTCTTATTTTTAACAAGTGATCTCGTGGAATAAAAACTGAATTTTTTTTCGAAGGCAATATATATCTTTAATAAGTAAATTCGTTATACGCATTCAATGTGGTGATGTACGCGTATATTAGTAATGCCGGAAACTGTATATTCGGTCGACTTAGAGTCGTATATGGAATATACATCCCCTAACATCTAGTTACCATTAAACAAATTAGGGTTTACCTTTGAGAAATATAAATAGTGACCGAAGAGGTTACAAATTGGGATAGATCAGACGAGTACAATGAGTTCAAACAAAAGAGATGAGAGACATTTTCTTGATCCAGTTAAGAGAAGTGCCAAAAACCCTAAGCTAGATCATCTTGAGGAAGATGAGCCAAACCTAGCATTTATTCCGCCAAACAAATTAACTACCACAATAACTATGGGCGGGGTGCAAAGCAT
>JAJJMA010020265.1:0-15963 GCA_023529015.1 Papaver nudicaule | reverse complement strand
TGGATGATTGCAGAGGCCATGTGCGTGCTCGAAAAGTATTTCCCGGCTTCATTTTTTGATATAAGCGTGCACAGCATGGTTCATCTGGCTGAAGAAGCCTTGGTTTGTGGACCGGTTAGGTTCTGATGGATGTACCCACTTGAGAGGTGAATTGTCATTTCACCAATTTACCCCTTCAATTTTTTTGCATTTTTTTGGGAGTTTTGTACTGAAATTTACATGTGCATACTGTATCAGGGCAATGAAGGAGTGCAAAGGCCTTTGCCATAACAAGAGATACATTGAAGCGTCAATTACAAATTTTATCATTCTAAATGAGGCTGTTAGGTATGCAATAGAGCAAGCCAAAGCTAGAGCCGAAGGAGGTCACAAAGCCAATTGGGCTGCCTTTCTGGATGAAGATTCTGATTTCAGCGATGAGGGTTCCATTCTTAGAGATAAAGAAGTTTTGTTGAGCCCTGTTCAATGAGTTCAGATACGTCGGTGGCTAATATTTCAGCGTTGTCAACCGGAACTAGACGATTATTACAGGTATTTGTTGTTATATAACTTATGTTTGTATGGACACTTAATTTCTATTGATGATGGTTGGTATTAAAAGTATGCTCTATATTTATGTTTAGGGATTACCGCACCGACCATTCAGACGTTGGAGTGGACTTGGTCCAGTTTGAAACCGACTTCCTTTCATGGTTGTACAATAAGGTATGCCTTGTAGAACCGGTTTGTCAGAATAATTTAGGTGGCATTAATTCTGATTTATGGGTTTTCTGCGCTTTCGCAGCTTAGTGATGAACGGAATATGGATGGTCTCTTGTGGGATTACCTTAAAGGTCCGGACGAGGTAAGGGAGATTGAAAGATACCGTGTGAATGGATATGTTTTTTGTTCCCAAGCTTTTGAGGCCACGCTTAGGACCCAGGATAGTGGTGTTACCATGGTTGCATACACAACTTTTAGGAGCAAAAGAACTGATAAAGAGCCCGTGACTGTGAAAGTCGGGTGGTATGGGGTGAGCCAACAAATCCTACAGTTGAACTATGGTTCATTTAAAGAAGATGTGTTTTACTGTGATTGGGTGAAGGTGGAGACTGGAGTCAAGATGTGTAAGGATTCATATTATCCTCTGGTCAATCTGTCAAGAATGAAGAAGAAAAATGCTATCACAGACGAGCCCGTGATTCTCGCGGAACAGGCTACCAAGTCTTTTATTCCCAGGATTTGAAAGAGCCAGCCTACTGGGTTCCTATGCATCCCTTCAGAAGACTAACTATCAGTGTAGATAGTGCAGATGTACCAGCTGAAGGCAGTTTTCAAGATATTTTAGAGAAAGAACCACATCTTCGAGCTTTGCTCACCTATTGGAGCACCCCTGAGAATTTGAAATAATCTGTACGTTTCCTTCTACTTTTGCTTACAGTTTTACACCCCTTTTAGAGTTGTTGTTGGTTTGTAACTTTTAAGGTTTGTTCTATGCTTAGCTAACTCTGTTGAAAATTGATTAATAGTCTTTTTACACTTGGTTTACACTTCGTTTATTCCACCCCAATGTTAACACACACATTATATTTACACCCCGGTGGGTACCACCAAAACATCATCTTCTTTACTACTACTATTTTAGTGCTAAAGAACAAACACATCTTTCATTAAAGATCTGCTGCTTTTGGAAGCACTCACTTTCTCTCTCAGACAAGAATATTCAGACTTTAAAGCTCCCAAAAAAAGGTTGCTTTCAAGGAGATTCAGGGCTTGATTAAGGAGGAAATCTATTTCTCTCTCAGAGAAGAATATTCAGCCTTCATCAATCTCTTTTTTGAAAAGGTAAGGTCTTTACTTTTGGGTTCTTTTACTTTTCAACTGCCTTTGCATGTTGCATGGTGAATCCGTTAGTAATAAATGAAGTTAAATGCTAAAAATGAAGTGAAATCATGATAGATGGTGTGAAATCAAGATGCATGAAGTGAAATTTTGTTATGTTGGTCTATTTCTACTCACTCAATGCTTTTAGTTTGGTTTACGTTATTATGATCTCCAGATGTGTTTGATTTCAGTATTGTTTTTATGAAAATTTTAGGGTTTTGGTCTGTTTCAAATTTCCAGTATTGATGTCGTGGTCGGATTTTGAAGTTAACATGCTAAATGAAGTGGAATCATGATAAATGTATGTGTGTCTGATTTGGCAAATCCAAAAATTCATGATAAGATTTTCCTTCATGGATGATCTGTGTTGTAACCTCGATAATGCTGTTTATATTAATTTGAATGTACGAATGTATGAAAAATGCAGGGATATGGCATCGAATAGCCGAAACTATTCAGAAGCAGAATGTAACAGAAAGGGAAAACGAAAAAGGTCTGAATCTGCGGAGCAGGGGAGCTCCGAACATTCTGATGCTACTTCACATCCCTTCAATCCGTTGATTGCTTTCAACAAAATAATCTATCGCTGCAGCTTGGATGAAGCGAGAGAGATTGTCAAGCGTGCTTCTGATTATGTCTATTGTTTGGAAGTAAGGCAGACAATAAAACATGACAGGGAGGAGGAGAGCAAGAAACGCAAACGAGAGGAGCGGGATGATTCTGAGCTTGAAGAATACCAAAGGAGGGTGCGAAGAGAAGCCCGGATGCAGCGTCAGCTTATAGAAATGGAAACGGTGCCACCCGCTGAAGGTATACCCTCCGATGATGATGCGGAGGAAGCAGAACCTGAACCCCTAGTAGAAGAAGAAGAAGAAGAAGAAGAAGAAGAAGAAGAAGAAGAAGAAGAAGAAGAAGAAGAAGAAGAAGAAGAAGAAGAAGAAGAAGAACATGTAGCCGACCCTTTTCATGTAGGAAACTTTCTTGATGAGCTGGTGGCTGCTGATGAGGAGCAAGAATTGAGTGTGGATGATTGGTTCGACTTACGGATGTGGGAAGTGGATGATGTGGGTGTTGTTGATTCTGCTGCTGTTACTGGTACTGCTGTTGTTGCTTTTAATGATGAGGAAGAAGAAGAAGAAGAAGAAGAAGAAGAAGAAGAAGAAGAAGAAGAAGAAGAAGATGATGATGAGGAAGAAAATGGGGATGAGGAGGAAGATTCTGACGAGGAGGAGGAAGAAGAACCTAATGATGAGGAAGATTCCGAAGAAGAAGAAAATGACGAACATAGTAATATTGTTAATGGGGATGAGGATGACGAGGATGCATGGGGAATCGGGTTCAGAGAGTTCCTATTATTGATATTTGTGTGTATAAACATAATTTTTTGTATATTTTGGGATATTTTGGGGAAACTGGTTGTGTTACCAGTAGTTATGGATATGGCGCACACACTGAAACTCTTAATTATGATTGTGTGTGCGCTTTGATAACTGTGATTAACCTAGATACTCTTAACTATGATTGTATCAACTCTGGCCCAATTTTTGTTTCTTTAGTCAGAGTTGTATTCAGAACTGGAAGTGTGGGCTTTTTTGTTTCTTTAGTCAGATACTCTGGCCAAAATATGCAGGAAACCTGGAAGATCTTTTATGTATTCAGATATCCCTGCTAGTCAGTTTAATGTAAATCAGTGAAAATCAGTTATCTTGTAAATCCTTTGCTCATTAATGTAATTTTTTTTTCGTTTAAAAATCAAAATTGCCACTTTAGGCCCAAGGGGTTTGGGAGAAAAAATGGGTTCCTTTATGCTTCTACAAGGATTCCACCTTGAATTTGCCATAAATGAAAAGGATCAGCGCAACTCTGGAAGATCCTGGCTCAGAGACACATGATCTAGGGAGTGGTTTGGAGTTCAGAGTTCAACTACATCACTATTCTCAACGGAACAACAAAAACGTCTCAGAAATATCACTATTTTCGACGGAAACAACAAAACCGTCTCATACATCACTTTTTTCAACGGAAACAACAAAACCGTCTCATACCTTACTATTTTCCACTGCCATTAGGGATTTGAAATGGAGTTCATAGGAAGATTGTAACTCTCACTTGCCCACAATGGGTTCCTTTATGGTTCTACAAGGATTCCACCTTGAATTTGCCATTTCTGGATAGGATCAGTGCTACTCTGGAAGAGCCTGACTCATAGTATGGCAAATTAGGGAATGGTATGGAGTTCAGAGGAAGATTCTCAAATACAACACTATTTTCAACGGAAAAAACAAAACCGTCTCAGAAATATCACTATTTTCCACGGAAACAACAAAATCGTCTCGGCTACATTACTATTTTCGACGAAATCAAAAAAAACGTCTCACCTAATATTACAATTTTCAACGGAAACAACAAAACCGTCTCAGAAACATTACTATTTTAGTGAGTGGTTTGGAGTTCAGAGGAAGATTGTAACTCAAACTTGCCCAAAGTGGGTTCTTTTAAGGTTCTTTTAAGGTTCTACAAGGATTCTTCCTTGAATTTTTCATAAAGGGATAGAGTCAGTGGTTCTGTGAAAGATCCTGACTCATAGTATGGCAAGTTCGGCAGTGGTTTGGTGTTCAAAGAAGATTATAACTCAATTACTTGCCCAAAGTTGAGGATCAAACAAATTTCACTTTGAATTGGTACAAATCAGTTATTAGTTAACATTTATAAATCAATTCTTATGAAAACAAATCTTCAAACAACAATATCAAACAAATCCCTAAATCAGAAATTCTCATCTGCCTTTGCATTTTCGACGGAAAATAACAAACCGTCTCATAGATATTACTAATTTTTGTAAGAAAATATCCACCGTAGATTACTATTGTTAAACAAAATCTCCAGTCCAAATTGGACGTGTTTTGTTATAAGAAAATGTCATATGATTTTATTTTGGTGTCCCGTGTCCTACCCTAACTTTAGAAGTTGACCAAAATTTTAATTTGACTTGACAAAGTCAATCGCAACATTTAAGCTCGATCTGTATGATCTTTTCACCTCGATTTTTGGGACCAAAAACATATCTCTCTTCTATTATTTAAACTTTGGGCAACTTTACTCTCTGTCCAAAAGTTGGAGCTAACTTTTAGATCTCAAATTTTCGTTTCCCACTCAAATCCCAACTCAGATACTTGTATCAATTTCGTTTCCCTCTCCCAATTCCTCTTGTTCCTCCAAAATTTTCGATTCCCTCTCAAATTTCTTTTCCCCCTTCTCCAAATTTCATAAACATTTTGAATCTACCTTTTCTCTATAAAGAAGAGAGATGGAGTTGAAGCTTTGTTGCCGTTTTCCTGTTTTCACAAACTCTCTTCCGATCTTCACTCACATCGTTCATACCTCTTACCGCGCATCTAACCATGTACCTCAATCAATCTCGAAAGGTAATTTCTTTAGATCTATCTTGTTTTTTTCATTTGGTTCTTAGGTTGTGTATGCTTAACAATTGTTGTTTGCTTTAAGAATAGTTGAGTTTTTTTATTGTTCACTGCTTCTATTGTCTATGCTTAATAAGTTACTTACTTGTGGGTGTTGTGATCTCTTTCCATAGATCACAACTCCAAACTTAGGGTTTCAACCAAAGTGCAGGTTTTTGATTGTTCGCTGCTATTATTGTTTATGCTTAATAAGTTACTTACTTGTGGGTGTTGTGATCTATGGATCCAAACTTAGGGTTTCAACCAAAGTTCTAGTTTTTTACTTTCATAACTTGTTATGTATTCAAGTTTTCTCATATGTTGTTTGTTGTTTGTTTTTGGTTCGTTTGTATGAAGATGTCAAGTCAGGAGTCAGATGAAACTTCATCACCAACCACTAGTACTCCTTCAAGTGGTAGTCCTGATGCTTCTCAAACTACTAGTACTCCTCCCAGTGGTAGCTGTGATCCAAGATTCCTTCGATCCAGATATCTGGTTGACCTCGATCGATGAGCATGAAAGACCAATGTGAGTAAACGCCAGTAGGTTTGCTACCAAGGCTGGAAAGTTCATCAGATCTCAGTGTCCCGTCGACTACGAAGACTGGAGGCTTGTTCCCCAAAAGTGCAAGGACAAGATGTGGACCGCTCTAATGGTAAAGATCTCCCTTCAATCTATAATACAACCACTGTGTTTTTTTGTCCATTTGTGCGTTACGCTGATGCCAACCGCAGTATTTCGTTGCTGACATAAATACTTTCTTGTTCTTTTCAGGACACTTTATGTTTCCCCAACGACGATGCTCTGGCTAGAGTGGCCGTTTCTGGGATGTTTCCACAGAAGTTTAGGTCCCACAAATGGGGACTACGGACTAAAATTCTTGACAAATGCAATACCAGGGAAGAGATGATTGCCCAGTGTCCATATGGCATGAACACCGATGTCTGGGAGCAGTTTATCGACAATGAGCACAAGGAAGGAGTTGCAGACAAGCATAAAAAGTTGGGAGCTAATCAGAAGCATAGAGAGTACACACATTGCTTAGGAAGACTCTCATATGCCAACAAGTCATACATGGTGGTAAGTACTTCGATGATTCTCTAAGAACATTTAAATTCTCCTTGTATGTTACCTTTACAACCCCTGTTACTGTTCATACCGATTATACAGTCAAAAGAAGAGAAAAAACTTGTTGCTGAATGCCGTGGAGAACAATGGTTGCTTGGACATAAGCGCAAGAATGGAGACATAGTGACAGGTCTTGATGACAAATATGTGAGTATACAAGACTCATACATTTTGAATGTTCACATACACAAGACTCTTACACAAAAAAAAATTCCCTTGAATTTCAGAAACAAGTAGAAGCTGCAGTGAAGAAGAGAAAGGCCCTGTTAGAAGCTAGCGAGGGAGAGTCGGAGGAGCTGTCTTTTGATGACGATCCACTTTCAGAAGTGTTTGGAGTTGACAAGCCAAGGAGTTATTACCGTTCCTTTTCCTCAACTATGTCCATGAAGCAGGCAGTAAATATGAAAGTAGGGGCGGCCCTTAAATCTTCTGGCAAATGTAAACTCACTGATGCTGATGCTGATGCTAGAATGAACCAGATGCAACAGGATCTTACGCTTATTTCAAAGGTGAGCTTGAAACATGATCTCCTATAATTAGTTCATTTATGTCTTGTGTATATTGTGCATTGTATATATCAGATTCTAATCAGATCAATTTATGAATGTATTGGTCATGCTTACAGCATGTTAATTATGAGTTTTATGGCTGCCACTGGAAGGGTTCAGGATATTACTTCTCCTTCCAGTCAAACATCGTCTGCCCCTGGTGATCTTTCTGATTCTCCAATCAGAGAATCATGTTCAGTTGCTGTAGCTGACACTGTTGCTGAAGCTGTTATACCTCTTATGGGAGATCATCAGGTGCGTCTTATCAACAGGAAAAGGGATGAAGTTGCAACTGGTCATGTACTTGGTGGAGCGCAGGGGCAGTCTTGGCATGGGGCTACCATGAACCACAAAGTGGAGAGAGTTGTCTGTGTTGAGGAAGTTATGGATGCGCTCTATCCTGTTCCCGATGCTCCACAAGCGGATGACTACAATGTTTTGGGAGATCTGGTAGGTGGACAGTGCTTCATTATATGGCCCATAACCATGATGATCCTTGTTTGAGCACTTCCCACTTCTTGCAATGGTTTTTTGTGCAGCTTAACTTTAACACTTCTATATACTGCTGCTTTTTTTTATTGGGTCTTTGGGGTATCAAGTACGGACATATTTTGAGTTAAACTTGTGTAAGTGTAATTGTTTGGACATCCTTATTATTATTATGTTGTGTGTGTGTATATATATATATATATATTTGTATCAAATATTCGATGTTGTTTATTTATTTGCTTTTGTGTACCTGTCAACCCCTTTTTAACTCTGCCATTTGAGATGCCGGTCCCCAGCCCGGGTAAAGGAGGAGGGAAGAGGACTAGTTTGTTATATTTTTGCAGGAACTTGCAGAATGGTTGAGCTTGCTATAAAGAATGACAATCAAATACCAGGTAACATAGTTACTTACTCGTTCATGTTCTTGGATAATTATGTATTCTAGTTCGTTTCATACTGACCTACATGTACACTTCTCTTCTTTGCTGGTATGACAGGCACACAAGTGGGAGAAAGTGGCCTTTTCTGTTGTCAAATCAGCTCCTCAGTTAGTTAGAATATAAGGTATATTACTTATATTGAAATTTCTGAGTTTCATCCTTTTACTCCTCATCTTACTAACTTATGTCTACTCTTTTGTTATTTTCAGGTTGTGATCAAGTTCATATACTTTGACCAGTGATGATGCTTCTTGCATTAGTGAGTAAACTCTCAATATGCCTGTTTTCAGTATTTGTTTTCATTTCTATGGTACATTAACTAAGGTTGATACTTACTACCTTTATGTTTATTGTTTGAAGATTCAACGCGCAGACTTGAAGCTAGAGAATACCAGTGAGGAGGTAATCTAGGGTTGATTCTGCTGGTATGGCAGGTGCAGAAGTGGGAGAAAATTGTCCTTGCAAAGGTTGTCCAAGAGTTGGAATGAATTCCTCCCAACCACTAGCAATGTTTTTGGAATGAATTCCTTCCAACTCGTTGGTTAACCTTTAAAGACATTGTTGTTATTATTTTTCATTCTTGTTATTCCACGGTGCTGCTGCAGGTCTCCTTTTTTAATCTCAGGTTTGTTCATTACCTGATATTATCTCTTGAATGCTTTAGTTGTGATATCCTGTTTGATTTCATTTATCAATGATATTTGCTGATAACTTGTCTTAATTTGCTGTAGAAGTGGAAAAACGTCCGGCGCAAATCTTTTTGGTGATTTCCCCTAGTAGTTATTTTCATGTATGAACTCTAATTAAGCTATGATTGTGTATGATTGCTAGTGTGCCTCAGTTACAGATGAGAATTAAGCTCATTATCAGTTTAGTTAGTTAGTCAAATATTTGAGCTACTGTAGCTTGTTCTCTCTTTCATATAAGATGAGAATTATGTCGTAAGCGTATGCCAGGGCTTCGGCTACCTTACCGCATAGTTGTTTGTTATACCCAATATTGCATGTTATTGATATGATTATAGACAATTCTGTTAGTGGGTCATATTATGTTATTCAAGTGGTTGTTCTGTCAACTATATAAACAACTCAAAGCTTTGTTTCCTTGTTTCACAGAAATCTCACATCTGAGGTCTACTGACTACTCCATTCGGCGTCCTAAAAGCTTCTTCTGGTCCAAGGTATCATTACAGAACATTGCATAAACTGAAAACTGCTGAAACACACAACCTTCTAATCTAGGAGTAGTAAAAACACATGCAAAAATGTATGTATGTCTGTTTTATAAATTTAGGATTGTGAATGAGTGTAGTGAATGGATGTATAAACGGTTGTATGATTTTCAGAGTTTGAATGAAATGCGTGTGTTAGTTGAATGAGAATGGATGTATTTCAGTGGGAATGAATTGAAAATTACAGGATTTCGATTCAGTATTGCAGGTTTTCGAAAACCGTGTGACTTTAATTATGCCAGTACACTATATATACACGGTATGTCCACATACTTGCATGTATGCCAAGCGTTTTTATTGAAATAAATCTTAATAAAGGTCCTTTAGGTTTCTTTTGGGTTATAAATAGGTTAGGTTATTAGAGAGAAAGCTTCGGTTTTTATTTTCTAAAATCATCTGAGAATAGAGAGATATAGAAGTTTTAAGGTTCAACAATGGCTGTCAAGAGTGAGTTGCAGATATTGTTGAAGAAAATGTATGATGCTTTGGATGAATACAAAGAAGAGGAAACCGCGAGGGCTGAAAAGGAAGGTGTTGATCCAATAAGAATATGGAAAGTTGGTGGCTTTTTGGTGAACATTCCTGGTCTTATTATGAAGATCAAGGACAGTTTTGATTCGGTGAATATTGAGAAGAAGTTGGTCCGCTTCTTTGTCAATCATTCTGAGGAGTTATCCCAACCCAATTCGTGTCTCTGTCTTATTATTGGTGAATTTCTTCAGATATATACAGATTCTCCTAACAAAGATTTAGGGGTTGCAGTCTTGGGTCCCAAAGTAATCACTGTAGGGACTCCTCCTATTCGAACTTTCTCTACCAATATTAGAGGTGTGCCTGTATTTGGAATGGTTAGAGATGGCATGGATGAAGCAGCATCCGTTAAGGGAGAGGGAGGACAGGCCTCGACCAGTGGGGTTAAAAGGAAGCACTAGAGGAGATGGTGAACAAGGGGTCTTTTTAATTCTAGGTTTTATGAAGTGTTTTTATGATTTTACTTGAGGGTTTGTATGTTTTCTATTCTACCAATTTAAGGAACAATCGGTGTATCAGTAAACCTATTTCTAACGATTATGGTTGTTGTTCTGTATAAATATCGGCGTTAGAGTTTGTGATAGTCTAACAATTTTGTACACTGAAATAGCCCTGAGTAAAATTGTCATATAATCGTTATATATATATATATATATATAGAGAGAGAGATAGATAGATAGATAGATAGATAGATAGATAGATAGATAGATAAACCGATTATATCCAATAAAAACTGGCAGAAATTTAAGGACTGAAGCTACATTCATTGATTTAGGAAATTGAATACATGGTTTAGGAATTTTTAAAATTACATAATCTAGTAGGTCCAAACTAGTCTGTCATCCATTAATACATTCATCAATGAATCTCGGAGCACGTCTCTTCAACACGTTATAACACTTCTTGAAAGCCTATGGTTGTCGGCCTTGGCGTACTTCCCATATAACCGCGAATCTCTCTTTCTAAAATTAAAGAGTGAAAGAAAAGCATGAAGTTAGTATGCAAGAATGTAACAATGAAACAAATACAAACATGTCTCGATACTCACTTTCCACCTACTAGATCGTTGGGGATGATGGTTAACCATTTCCATAATTCTAACGTACTCTCGCATATCCATATTCATGTGATCGAATCAAAAGCTCAACATGCTTGAATTTCGTTGTTTTCGATTCCCGTTGCGCTCTACAAAGAATTCTTTGACCCTCTTTCAAAACATAGTGCGGAGTTCATTGGGTCGTTCACGTAGGACATACGCGAATGATTTCACTAGATCTAAGTCTTCTTGTGCGTCCCAATTCCCCCATCCCCCATTATCTCCTATTGAATTGAAAAAAAAAAACTAATGGAGGAAGTAGAACTTCAAGTTGAGATGGAGGGTATGTGTGTGGGGAGGTTCTCTTATATAGATGCGATCCCAACGGCTCTTTTTCTTGGGAAAACAATCAACAATCGGTATATATTTTGAACAAATGACGTCGATTTTAATGCTGCCCAAATTTTAAATAAACAATCGGTTAATAAATAAGTCCACAAGAGACGATATTTGAATAATTAAAAGAAAAGTATTGGACAATGAAGCATCGGTTGAACATTTTAAAATAACAGCCGATTATTTAACAACCCCAAATAGAAAATAAAATCGGTTTACAATGCAGTCAACTGAAGGCCGATTGTAATGACAATCGGCCTACAAGATGAAATATAAATGTCGATTATGTCTATGAAAAATACTTTAACGAATTTAACCTTACACAAACAGACATTTAATTAACCAATATAACAGTTTGCGATAAAAATCTTGAGGAGACGGTAATGTTTTTCGTACTTGAAGATCTTCCCCTTAATTCATTGCCATTCTTTCAAAGCCCTAGCCAAAATTTCATCATCGCTATTTTCGGAATGTTGAGCTCGTATCGACATAACCAAGTGCATAAATTCGTCGACTCTTTTATGTATTTTTCTCCATCGAAACCCCAACGCATTCTGATCTCGCACAACTTGGCTTCTAGGTTCATCAATTTTGAAATCTCCAGTGACAGTAGTCCACAATTGTGGATAATTCACTTTAACACGATTTCGTTTCATTTCAGCAGGGGTCGGATAGAAAATCATATAGTTTTTACAAAGACATAAATCTTCTTCCAACGTAAATTTGGGACGTGGTTTAGGTTCATCGGGTAATGAGTCTAGAGGATTTCTATAGGGTTTTCGAACCTTAGATGACGACGAAGAAGAAGAAGTTGTAGATGATTTGCATCGCTTAACTACTAGGTTACCATAGTGTCTAGGGGGAGTAGGATACAATCTCTTAAATGGAGGGGGGGTGAATAGAGGCGGTGATTTATCTGATTTTTTGGTGTAGTACGTAGTAGTTATTGATTATCTCCCTAGTTATGTTTCGAGTTTCGGGAGTAGGAGACGTTGGAGGAGTACCGGTAGAAGATGAAGGTTTAGCCATTTTGGGGGTTGGAAACACGATTTTAAAATTTTTGAGGAGTATAGGTAGCATAGTACTAAGAGTTGTCTATGTCCTTTTATAGATGAAAGCCCCAACGGCTATTTTTTTCAAAAATCTGAGCATAATCGGCGTTACCTATTAGTAACATACGCCGATTGTGGGGCACAGGGGTTTGAAAGATTTGATTACTTGTATTCGTTGTACAAAAACTTATAAATACAACGATTGTGTTTAATCGGCCAATGTGGGAGATTGTATTAACCGATTATTATCCTGAAATACACTAATTTTCTAGCACATAGTTATGGAACAAAATAGGAAGCATCAATACATGAACAAACATAACAACCATACATTCATAACCAGAAATTCAACGATTTAAGTCCGATGCTCTTAAAAGCCATAATTTGTTCACCATCATAGATGTCCATAACATAAAATAAACTCTAAAATAAGAAAACACAATACCAAAGCACATAATAAAACTCAACCAGTGAAACCAGTTCCAAACCGTGTTCGACTGCGGATTAGTTCCCAGCTCGGTCCGCCATTGGCCTCAACAAGTGGACGGAGACGTGCAACTTCAACACAAAGTGTACAACCACAAGGAAAAATATCCACAACCTCACCAACCCTCTTTCTTTTAAGATTACGAGGTACTTTTGCTTGTCATTCATCATGATCGACAAATCTTTCGACTTGGGAAGGAAGAAAGTCCCGATAATCCCTATGCATGCCAGGAGCATATTCCCCACGCAAATGTCGTGGTCGTGGAAGAGGAGGATCAATGTGTTCATCCATTTGACGTCGTGTTTCAATCACGCGTGGATCATCCTCACGAATTGGTGCTGGGGGTTCATGGTAAAGCACAAGTGCAAGGTTCAATTCATCATCACGAATTGGTGGTGGGGGAGGTCGATCAATGAGTTCGTTCTTTTGGCGTCGTGTCTCAATCTCAAGGCGCAATGGTAGTGGGGGAGGTTGATAAATCACAAGAGCAAGGTTCAATTCATCATCGCAAATTGGTGTTGGTTGAACTACAACACATGGTTCAGTGGGTGTTGGTTGAGCACTTGATTCTGGTTCCATGTTGTTGCATAAACACGATGGAAACGGCTTAAATATCTCACCTATTAAGAGATTAATCGGCCTATATACATTCATACATAAAACGATTTCACAAAATCGGTGCATGTGTTGATTAATAAGAACCGATAAATAGAGATAAGTTCCAAAAAACCTGAGAGAACCAGAATCGGTAAACCTACAACCAAATATGTAACGATTACCTAAGTTTAACATGCATGGACCTGTCATTCAGAATCAGTGTTTAATATACGTATCATAAAACGATTTTAAAATGCCAGTAACGATTTGGGTAAGTTCCAAAAAATCTGAGACAAAAGAATCGGTATATAAAGTACTTAATATTCAACGATTGTTGCTGTGAAAACTAATCGTTAGTAAATTCTCTTACAGAAAAACGATTATTGTTCCAGACCAACAACAATTGTTACATATTGACAACAAGGTGCAACGATTCTGGGTGAAACCTAGGCTTTCGATTCTGCCATTTACGTGTAGAAATCAATGAAATTGTAATAACGGGTTAGTTTTACATACTTGATTGTTGTCGACATAGTGTACGCTTGCTTTGTTGATTTTGAAGATATGATGAAATTAGGGTTTTCTGAACTCAAAAAAAAAAAAACAAGTGTTATGAAAACCTAGAAGAAGAAGAGAAGAACACATATTTATGATTAAAATGAAATAAAAATGTGATTAAAATCATGATTATAATTAAGAAAATCAGATTTCTAATTAAGTGTAATGCAAAGGGTAATCTAGTATATTCCACTAGATGAAGACATCCCATAGTAACTATCCCTAGATAGGTTTAAATTTTCATGGGCCAAATACTCGCTCATGGGGCCAAATTGAATTTAATTAGGAAAAATTGTAACAGAAAAGCTACACCATGAACCCAAGTATGACTCGAGACCTAAATTGCCATTGTCGCTAAACTACTATGTTTTCCTTTGTAGTAGTATTCAAAATTTACAGTTTCACTGAATCTGTCCCACTCTTTTTACACACTCAGCTCCCATATTTGTTAGGTTGGTGAACGGTTTGCCAAAGTCGAACAGGTGTTTTGAACCGGACTGAGATCAAAGGGTACTGTAGCTGACTGTCTAACTGAGTCAGATTAATGCAAAATAAAAATAACTCTTCATTTCCTATGACAAATTCCTATTCACTTATCATTTCAGATGATTTTGATTGTTTTGTTTAATATTTCAGCCAAAGCATCATATGTCTCGTGCGGGTATATGCCCTGCATTTGTTTGTCAGAGTATCATGGTTAATATTTTTCTCGATTACATTTCTGTTAATTTTCAGCATTATGCTTGCTTAGTCCCCGAAGTACCCTTTTTATTTGACAGCATATTTAGAAAAATGGAAAGATCAAACTCCAACTTTCCGCGCATATACCCTTTTTCAGCATGTTTAAATCTAGAGTTTGAATGGTTCTGATTTCTCAATGTTGAAGAAGGATACCCAGCTCCAACTTTCCGCGCTATATATAACAATTGAGAGGATCGAACCACATTCGATCAGCGTAGGGGTGGGGGGATTTTTCTTTATTTCTTTGCCTAGCTACCTGGCCTTGTAGGTAGTGGGCTTCAGTCCAACTTTAATATAACCTTTACAATTTAAAAAAAAAAATCAGCGTACAAAACCCTAAAGCATTTGAAAAACAAATAGATTAATTAGGATATAGAGTGACGCTAATTGCTTACTAAAGCTCCTCAACCACAACTGAATCCGGAAGCACCAAGTTCACTGACAGGTACTGTTGGAGAAAAATTATTCCTACAATGGGAATTATGACCATGAAGGAACTTGGTGGGAAATAAATTTCCAGAACAAGAACGGACAACGATTCAGAGTGTTGTAACTTCTAAAAACACATTCATTCAGATAAAAATCTGACTCCACATGTCTTCACTGCCAAGGCTTCCTTGGCCCTTAATTCCCGTGAAAACCCTTCCTATATTCACCTGAATCGCCACATCATCGGAAACAATACACGGCAATATTAAGTCGGTCATATAAGATTCCAAATATGGTTTCCGAACCCTATAAATAAATAGATACTTCCATATGCATACACTTAATTTTGTGATACAGCATATACAAAGCTAAAGCTAGAGAGAAATTAAAGGTTTCTGTAAGACAGAGAGATTAGGGTTTGTTTTAGTATATCGATCAGCAGTCTAGAGCGATCATCAGCTCTAGAATATGGAGTTTGTGCAGAGAGAACTCCCCATGGGTTATAAGTTTGATCCTGCTGATCATCAGCTCGTCGAGTCCTACCTGATTCCAAGAGTTCTTGGAAGAAATATGGATTCTTGTTCTTGGTTCTTGTTCGACAAGGACCTCTACGATGGCTACAGCAATCCTCTGGAGGTGTTCGATGAGATCAATAGTAATTACGATACTGGATTCTTTTGTGATGACCGTGAGAAAGGTGACCAATGTCGTTACTTTTTCACACCGCTTAAGAGGATTTCAGAGAACGGCAAAAACATTCGACGAACGACGAAAGATGGAAACTGGCATGAAGATAGTGGTGCTGATTATCAACATGGAACCACTGCATGGACAAGGAAAACATACAAGTTCAAGTGGAATAAGGGTCTCGATTCGGAGTATGCGGAAAGAGGAAAAAGGTCATCCTGGATTATGCACGAGTTTTCGTTGCCTCAGTCTTTTTATGATTCTCGCAGCATGAAGGAAGAATATGTGATTT
>JAJJMA010020264.1:0-11302 GCA_023529015.1 Papaver nudicaule | reverse complement strand
ATCTCCAGATTCAAGCCAAGAAGTGGCTCAGTCAGTTCTTATAACTTCCGAGAACAACAACGATGGGTTGTCAATTGAAGCTCCAAATTATCCAACTAATGTCATGTTCTGGGGTAACCAAACTCATATTAGCATCAGAGACTCCGGTCCAGAGCAAGAAGAAGAAGAAACTTCGTCCTCATTGTCGTCGTCTGATTCTTCTTCGCCTAGTTTATTAAGACCGGACAGAGCGTTGATTATCGACATACCTCAGAGAGGAAGCCAGGGTTTCTCAGTGTCATCACCAACTAACACTCCCTCTTCGGCAAGGAGAGTTTCCGAGGCGGATGATTTGAAGTCACCGGTGAGCACACGGTTCAAGTCATTGTGTAAACTGTTGAGCAGGGAGAAGAGGGTTGTCCCTAGTAGTCCTGGTGGTGATATTGAACAAGGGGAAGTAGCTGTAGGGAGCTCAAAAATGTCGTCGGCTGAGGAGATGAGCATCTGAGCTGTTGCATCTGAATTTTCTTTCATTCATATTTTTACACTGAGGTGAAGTGAAATTAATTCCACCCACCCACGTCTGATTTCATCAATCAATCAATTTTTTGTGTTTATAACAGGTGATTCATAGTCTGAAGTACTGTAAAAGTAGTGATTACGTTTTCGTATATTTGCGGAACCTTATATAAATGAAATGAAATGCTGTATAAAAATAGTTAGCTTTTTTCTCAGTTTGGTTTTGCCATGTTCTTCTTGTTTGATCACCCCTGGACTCATGGGTAGAATTCAGTTACCGGCGGCTCCGCCGCAGCATGTGCAGGTTTTAGATTCATTCACTTTAATAATGTCAGCCAAGTTCTTCCCTCCTGGAGTGTGGTAGGTACTGCCGAACACAATAATATTACTTGAGGGTCTCAACTCAGTCTGCTCGTCAGCATTCAGTATCTTCCAAGCTAATGTTCAAAGGACTCAAGGCTGCTGCTTTGGCCAAACTTTGAATCCTAAAAGTGGAGTTGCACATATTCAACTCACCTACCTACCCCCACATTGGCATGTATAGTATATAACACGTTATTATGTGGAAAACCAATAAGTCTATGACTTTCATTCAGCCGTTCATACGTACATTGGATTAGCGAAATGGTACCAGCCCCGCTATGACCAGTGCCCGCCTCTATAAATCCTACATACAATGGAGACCCTGCCTGTAGTTCCCCACACGGAAAAGCAACATTTCATCATGGTACCAAAAGATGGAGACATATATTGCCTGGCTGATTTGGGGGCGAGCCCATATTTCATGGGGGCGAGCACTACTTCAAATATCCCACCCCAGTTTATAAGGGGTGCTAAAACTGTGTACAAATACTAAAAAGTCCTTACACTAATCTTACTACTAATTTAACTACATAACTAATCAAAAAACACCCAAACAAATACCCTCTTCTATATATCCTTATCAACAACACACTCTTCTTCTCTCTACTACATTTCTTACTCTCTAAAATCCATTTTCAAAAAAAAATTAACATATTCAAAATTCGGATTTTGAAGAAGCTTGGTTTGTAGATTAACTTACATTGTTGATTAACTTACGTTGCAAACAAATATGGTTGGTCAAACACAATCGAATAATGGTTTATTGGTTTATGTGAGAAGAGGAAGAAGAGGAAGAGTTTCATCAAGATCAAGTGTTGTGGAACAACCCGAGCTTGAAGAACCACAAGAACAACAACCCCAGCAGCCATTCATGGATGAGTCTCCAATTAGGAGGTTAGTTTACTACAAACACTATGATTCGCATGATAATAGTAAATTTTTTTGTAGTTACAGAAGATAAATCGTCGAGGTAAATCTCAAATCCATGCCGATTCATCATGTTCTGGGTAAAACATTTGCAGAACTCGTCATGCTCGATAGACATATCATGACGACTTATAAAACTCGTAGAGGTTATATATAGGTCCGTGACGATTGTTCATATTCTGGGTACGCAAATTTTCAAATCGTCATAATCAGAGAACTTATCATGACGATTTTGTTCCAGTATTTCCTGCCGTATTTGTTTTGATTTATATGGTCGTAAAGGTTTAGGATAGGTATGTGACGATTTTAGAGTTAGAAAAAGGAAAAATGGTTTAACTTTACTTTCAGAAGTCGTCACATTGTTATACTAAAGCATGACGATGTGTTTGTGAGTCGTCAAGTTGTTCATCCTTACCGTGACGATATTGATGCATGGTCTTTGTTATGCTATACAGCCTTGGAGAGACAAGTGCTCCACAGAGTGAGCTAGTTCCATTACCACTCCCACTACCAACCGAGGAAAACGTTGCTGAACATAACTTTGTTTTCATACCATTGTTTTCAACACATAATGTAGTCAATCTTCGACGAAAAAGAGTTGGTGACATGGAACCATTGCTTCGTTGTTTTTGTTCAACCTGTCTAAGGGTGATACGTCACAACAACATGATTGAGAGATCTGGGGATGTAACCAGATCTGGGCGTGTTATCAATCCTAATGAGTGAACTTCGAACAATCTTTCCTTAAAGTGTTTTCAATTTCTTTAGTTGTTGAATTACTAAATTGTTAGTTAAACTTTTGTTCCCTAAATTCTATGTAGTTGGTTTTTGTGCTCTCGTACATTCTACTTATTATCATGTGAGTGATGATTTTGTTATTTTGTCGTACCTTCCACCAACCTTGACAATATATTTCATGGTCATTGCTATTTTGTCTAGCCTCGAAGAGCTCAGCCCTCCTCGCTATCCATTTGGTTCAGAGGTTGATCGACCTCCCCCACGACGATTGCGGGGGGATTATGTTCCTGAATATCTGCCTGGCCCCAGTCATC
This sequence comes from Papaver nudicaule, assembly GCA_023529015.1. Classification (NCBI taxonomy): domain Eukaryota; kingdom Viridiplantae; phylum Streptophyta; class Magnoliopsida; order Ranunculales; family Papaveraceae; genus Papaver; species Papaver nudicaule. The sequence continues at coordinate 8,462 of JAJJMA010020264.1, read as the reverse complement.
GTCAGTATCCAGTAATTCCATTTGCTTCTGAGCTTTATCATCAAAACCCACCACCGATTCGCGAGGATGATCCACGTGTGATTCATCAACGTTATTTGTATACACTACGTCAGGAAAAGCCCCACTATAGCTGCTGTTGTATTGAATGTGATAGGGTTGTACGCATCAACATGATTCGCGGCCGAAAGATGGTGGATACGAAGGGACGACGCGTCTTTAATCCCTATGAATGAATGAACTTATGGCAACCTTTCCCTACGTATTTTGTATTAGCTTTAGTTGTTGAATTGGGTTATTTTGTTTGTTGAATTAGTTGAACTTTTCTATTAAGTTAAGCTGGTATGCATAACCACTACTACTTGAACCAATTTCTTGATTGCATATGGCCATATTGATCGATAGGGTAAAAGGAATGTTTGAGGTAAAAGATGAACAATTGGGACGGTTTAAATGCCTAAGTCGTCAAGGATATAAAATCGTATGTGACGATTTTACTGATTTACCCACAAGTCGTCATATTAGGAACTCAAACCATGACGATTTGGATCCTTCAAAATTCCCTTCTCTGCCCGAAATTTGCCTAAACTCGTCATGGTTCAACGAGATAATATGACGATTTTTGGTTGAAGTCGTCATAATATTAGCTCAAACCATGACGATTTAAGTCCTTCCAAGTTCCCTTCTCTGCCCGACATTCCCTAAACCCGTCATGGTTCAAAGAGATAATATGACGATTTAAGGTTTATGTCGTCATATTATTAACTCAAACCATGACGATTAAGGTCCTTCCAAGTTCCCTTCTCTGCCCGAAATTTGCCTCAAATCGTCATGGGTTGGACCCATAAGTATGACGATTTGGTATTCATCAGTTATGGTTTTGGCAGTTACCTTGACGATTTGGGTTGTGACCCTTTGAACTTTTTAAGACACTGAACTCAAAACACGATGTAGTGCAGAAAACACTTACAAAAAAGTTATAAATACGAAATAAAGCGTTATCGGTTATCGCCCAAAGTTACAAAATATAGTTGTTCAAACAACTCACGCGCACTACTTGTTAGGAATGTTAATACTACGCAAAGCGTTATCGGTTATCGCCCAAAGTTGCAAAGAAAACTCGTAATTCTTCTTCCACTCCAGAGCACTTAAGGTAAAAGTACCTTTGGAATTATGCAGGTACACCGGTGGTAGCGGACACTTGTCCTCGAGCTTCAACCCTATAAAATGGCGTTCCTTCACAAAAGCCATAACAATTCTTCTATTCTGATTCTCCGGTGTGCAAACTGCCTTCGAGGGGATAAATGTGAAACTCCCTGAAGGAAACTTAGGAGTGAAGGAGTGAACAACACAGTGAAAAGTATCCGCTAAAAGTTGGCCACACTGAGGCATCTTCATCCAATATTTATAGCAAGCAGTCTTAGCTCGCTTACGTCCTTTCACACTAGCCATCAACTCCTTGAATTCATAAGCTTGAACCATCGTGTCGCTTTGGTGCATCAAATCAATATACATTTCCTTGTCCTTCAGTAGTTGAGCGGCCATCTCTGCCCTTACATATTCTACCTGGCTCAACCCCATCGCATCCGCGTCATTAAAATGCCCCAACTGTTCACAAGTAACGTGGTAACCACAATGTCCATCCCCATCGACGTCGTCATGTGATATGACGAAATCACTGATGATCCAAGGGATGTCCTTCATATAGTTTTTGTAAATTGTATGAATGGTCCTCAATGGTCTTCCGGTGTTTGCATCCCTGGGGGTCTTCATTGGTCCAACCTCAATAACGATTGTTTGCATTCCGCTTTGTTGGTTTGACTGTGGAGTGCACAATTCCTCATTATCGACCGTTGGAGCACTTCCTACCCACGATGACACTAATGATGTTCCCACTCCTTGAGTTGTTTCTCTAACCTTGGATAGAACTTTTGCTTTTGGGTCAGCAGAACTCTCTTGGGTAAGCACCATCTTCCGGTCACTCTTATGCTTCTTCTCCCCCGCTGTGTACTCGGCTTCCACTAACTCTGCTAGGGTGGGGTTTCTCTTAGTACTTTTTTGAAACTTCTTTTCCTTCCTAATTTCACTAAAAGAGGTTGAGCTGATTGGTCTACCAATTGGTTTTTCTATCTCTGGTTCTTCAGCAGTAGTCATCACACGATTAAGGGAAAGAATGGTGCGTTCACGCAAAGCTAGTTTACTCACATGATTCATGGTTGGGTATGATTCAAGTATTTCACGATGCACATCGGTGTCGACCCAAGATTGTGTATCCTCGAATGTATGAGCAGGAATGAATGAGAGTTGCTTCCAAAAGGGATGAATATCCTCGAGCGGAACATGGTCTTCATATCTACCGAGGCGATGAAGACACGGAAGTCCTATACCGATCATCGTCTTACATTCACAAACTTGCACGATACCTTGATCTTCCATCTTTTTAAAAATAGCACGTTGCTTCATCATATAATTTATCGCCCAATGAGATACTCGCATGGTAATATAACGAAGAAATCTCTTCTCTTCCTCATTATAACTGGTGCAAAACGAGCTCCTACTCTTTCCCATTTCTTTTTGAATCTTCCACAAATCATGATTACTATACTCATGGATACCTTCTTGTAACGTAACAACCCCATTGTGACATACATCGAGCATCCTCTTCAACCGACCATGAGATCCCTCAACCATACTCGTTGCCTCATTCTTGAAATGAGGATAATCATAGGTCCATGCATAAACAAACCTTTGTTTGTGTTCGGTTAACCACGTATCCATGCAATAATCCACCGCTTTATGATACTTGGGTCTCCATAAATCCTCCCACTTTTTCAAATTTGCATAAAACTTCTCCTTGGTCTTCGAGTGAACCAATTCATCCCAGTCTAACAAATATTCCTTCCATTTTTCCCCCCCGGCTACGTATTCGGCATCATCTTTATCTTTTTCCTTCTGTAGTTCATCTTTAGACAGTTTACTCCTTCGGTCATCTTCCTCTTCCGAACGCTCGCAACCCGTCTTTCCTTTGGGCTTTTGGAAATGAATCTTTGTTCTTGCTAAGATGTTTTGTTGGATGTGCCAACTGCAAAGGAAATTTTGTGCATCCGGAAAAACATCTTGTACTGCCCCCATCAATGCAATATCTCTATCCGTTATTATCACCCCCGGAGTTTGACCCTTGTAGATTTTTTTCAATTTGTTTAGTGCCCACTTGTAGTCGTCCCTTGTCTCGTGTTGCATAAAACACCAAGCCACTGTGAATGATGATTTCTCCGATGTCTGACCCACGATGTTCAATAAAGGCAGGTTGTACTTATTGGTTTTATAAGTGCAATCCATCATCAATATCTGAGGGAAGCACAGAGCTAATTCTATCATCTTGGGATGAGCTAGGAAAATGTGTGTTACCTTGTCTTTCATCCCGACCCTGTGATTAATGTAATAGTTGTGTTTCTCTGCCAACCAAACCGATTGTTGCATAACCATTCTTCCATCCCATTCCTCCCTTCGTAACATTGCTCTAGCGTTGTAAATTTGGGATATTGTGGAAGGTTGCCTTTGAACTTCTCTTTAATCAAACTCAGAATCTTTTGTTGTGCAATTCCTTTCATCTCCCTTACTATATCAATTTCCGCTTCACTCAACTTTGCAACATAAGCATATCCAACAAGAGAATCAGGTTCCGGATGGTTGTGCCAACCACATACTATGCTCTTCAAATACCACCTATTGTCTGGGTCTCTCTTCTTATTGAATATCATCCTGAAAGGGCATTCCGTCTTCTTTGAGATAGTCTTGGACACTTTTCGCTTGGCGTTCTTCCGCACGTACACATCACCCTTTTTCTTGTGACTTTCAAATTTGCGTCCATGCTGGCAAATCATTTGAACATAAGTCTTTCCTACACAGTTACTCTGCACAACCACGCACATTATTTCTTTTGCTTTCGTTTTAGCCCACTCTACCGCCTCATCTCTACTTTCCCATGTCTACATTAACAAAGATGATAAATTTCAAACAAAGGACAAAAATCAAGTGACATGGAAACATGTGCGGAAAAAAACAATGGTGGCATACCTCATTAGTCATATAAAAGTCGGTGGTATCTTCAGTTCTCATTTTGAGGGCTTCTGGTTGATTGTCTACTTCCTCCGCATCAAACATAGGAAACTACATAGAAAGAGGTCGTCAGAAATACCACAGGAGTCGTCAAGGTTGTTTCAAATTGTATGCCGACTTAAGTATTTCAAAGAAAAATCGTCATGTTTTTCAAAAATATCATGACGATTTAGTTGGTTTTTGGGACAGAGAGGATATTTTTGAGACCCCAAAATCGTCACAGTTATAAACACAACCATGACGAGCCGCATTTAATGGCCCCACGTAAATTTGCATGCCACTAAATTGTCATGGTTTGGACAAAAACTGTGACGATTGTTCATCTCTGAGTGTGCTTCATATACAGAGTCGTCATGATGGTCAAAAATTCCTCGACGATCTGGATAGATCGTCGAGCTTTTGACACAGAGTATGACGACTCTGGTTTCGAAACAAGCACGATTTTGATGATTTAAGGATTTTTACATATAATCGCGATATTTTAGGATGCATACCTCGTTGTATTCACGATTGGGTTGTTCATTTGAGTGTTTTTGAGACTCGTTTGCATCAAGAGGATCTTCATACCCAAGAGAGTCTTGTTCTTCATTGTACAATCGATTTTGATCGTGCAACATATCCATAGCGGATTCATCTTCTATATTATTGAAACATGATTGATCAACCCGCTTTGAGAGAAACTCACGATCGTTTTTAGGACTTGAATCACTCATTTTGGGTAAACCCAAGTTTTTCCCCCCTAAACCCTCTCCTTCTTCTCTCTCCAAACACAAAATTCTAATTTCATTTTTTTTTGATAACCATAATATAACATGTCACACTAATAATTTTTGCTAATCAAATTTAGTTAACACCTAATCATATCATTAATTTCTACTAATGAAGAGTTGTTTTGTATTTAAAAAAATATATTCCATATGGGATGACCTCTTTACTTCATTGTGACCCTATTTTGGATTCGCCTTCGCCCCCATGAAATATGGGCTCGCCCCCAAATCAGCCAGGATATATTGCGTAAAGATTGGATTAAGATTCACACAAATAGTGTATTTTAGGACATTCGGCGGATAAAGTGTATGTTAAAGTAAAGATTAGGATACATATTTTTTTAATCACAATGGTTTTTTGAGCTACTTTTTGATATTCAATTCCATCAAAAACAGATGGCTAAGTGATGTGATCGATCCTCATGGACCATAACTGTGCTTCAAAATAAAAATAATAAACAATTTGTTTCAACGAGCTATCTGCTAGCGTTTTTCAGGCTGTCTGATAGTATTTTTTGTTCTAATTTTTTTTTTTTTTTGAATTCGAGAGGTTATATTAAAGTTCGACCGAAGCCCACTACCTACAAGCCCAGGTAGCTAGGCAAAGAAATAAAAAAAATCTCTGAACCCTAACGCAGACGAGTTTCGAACTCAGATCGCTGGTGTCACCATCCACCGATTTTAACACTGTACTACAACGAGTTCTAAAAATTAATTTTCCTTGCGAAATCAATCAAAATCTCCCTTTTAACAAATTGGATAGTTACCTATTTGAAGGTTACATATTGTGATCATTTTTTATTAGTCAAAGTGGTGAGTACCAAAGATGATCCAGACCTTCTTTTCTTTTCTTTTGTTGATAAAGCTAATTGTACTCGGTCATGTTCAATATATTTGTTGCGTATAAAAGAAGACCAAATGCATTTAAGGATATTCGGTGGATAATGAAGTATTTTAATGAGCATCATTTCAATGTGAATGAAGACATATGATGGGCAATAGCATCACGCGTTTTGACATATTTCCACGAATGTGCACATTTAAATCGTTATCAGCAGATAATGCACTAACAAGTGATTATTAAGAGATGTAATCTTCAACATTTAATAAACAATTATGGCACATGATTACTTAGCATATAAAATGGTAGCCGGTAAAAAGAGCTGTCTGATAACATTTATCACCGATAATACATAATTGGCCGACTGTAAGGAGGCCTCTATAGGATGGTTATTTGTTTTTGTCCGTCCCCTTTTTTGTCACAAGAAATTGAAATTAATATTTTTCTTTGATTTGATCAAAATTAGATCGATTTTGAACCGTTTTTCTCAAATTTTCGATCTGATTCACGCTACAATGTTATAATCATCAGAAATTTCCTTTCAATTGCTAGAAAACTAAGATTAAACTCCATCAATTTGATAAATTCGAAAAATAAAAAATGACCAGAATTTTCAGATTTTTGATAATTTGATCAAATCTACTTGATTCAGAGCAATTAATACCCAATTTCTACACAAAAACGAACATAATCATTACCCCATTGACTAATTTTATCCACAATACAGTGTTATTACAACTAATTTGATCTGTATAAAAAAATAAAGTTACTTACAGTAGCAGAGAAAGAACAAAACCCGAGAAGATAACCAAGAAAGAAGAAGTTATTTCCACCGTATACTTGCGCGCCCCGCCGTTTTAACCCAGTTCCAGGCTACCGACTCATTTCTCATTTCTCTTCTCAGATCTACTGAACAGAAGTCTCCAATCCACCATCATGAAATGGTTCCTTTTGGATCAAACCCCAATTTCAATTTTTATCAGAAACCCGAATTGATAAACATTTCTCAATTTCAATTTTTATCAAACCCCAATTTCAATTTGAATATGTTGCTATTTCTATTTGGATACTTGATTTCTTTGACCGGACATATTAATTAATGTTTGTTCTAGAGAGAGAGAGAAAGAGTGGAGCATAAAAGGAATAAAAGGAGAAACAAAGACTCAAAGAGGGGAGCGGAGGAGAACGAAGACGAAGAGAAAATTTTGAGGTTTACTTACTTTATTTGTGTTTATATGGGATCAGATTACTGTCATACCCCTGCCTTTTGAAGCTAACACATGTCGTCATATACTGCGGTCATCGACAGTTGGAAGCAGGGGAGTAGTGGGAACATCAGAATTGATGTTTTCGAAACATACAAATGTTGGAAAAGGTACCATAGGTATAGGACATGTTGTAAGCTGGGTTGCACGGACTCGGACACGGAGACGCGGACACGACACGACACGGACGCGGACACGAGCGAGGTCTCAAAATTGTAGGACGCGGACACGTTTATATATTGAGTAAATATATAATTTAACTATACTAATATATGAAATTAATCCTAGGAGAAGTAGTATAAAATGCTGAAATTATACAACATACACACAAAAGCGTGAATGGCTCAATGGTTAAGCTCCTTAGATGGGATTATGACCTTGAGAGTTCCAATCTCAAGGGAGAACATATTAAATTATCACTTCAAAGTAGAGAGTTTACTGAGTTGACTGAGTTGACCGCGTCGTATGCGTGTTGTGTCCGCGTCCGTGTCCGACACGAGTCCGATGCGGACTCGGGCCCAAAATCGACGCGTCTGTGCAACCCAGGTTGTACGTGAGTTGATTTGATCAAACATTTTTCCCATGTGTTCATTTTATCCGGCAATGCTCACTACTAACAGTGGGTAGCAATTGTTTTTTTTAGTTTTTTTTAATAAAATTAGTATCATTTACTTCCTCTGTTTCAATTATATAGGCGGAGGGATCAAATCTTTTAGATTAAGAAAACATTTTTGGATTCATAAATTTTCATGTTTTTTTTGATTTGCCCTTTGTCTTATAACCAACACAATTACCTATGTATTATTAATAAGGGTATAAGTTGTAAAAACATGCCCTGATAGTTTAACTCCGCCTATAATTTGAAACATGGAAAAACCCTATTTCCGCCTATATAAAAGAAACAGAGGGAGTATAAATTTGATTATTATATTTTAAAATTTGGAGAAACAACACAATAAACAACTTTGCAAAGGAGATTGTCCTTGTTGGCAAGATGCAACATGAAACAAGTGTCATGGTTTTTGATATTTTGTTATAGGTCTTTAGCATGTTTTTTTTTGTCGGCCCTCCACTGCTGCAGCAGTCATCTAGTTTTGTTCCGTCCGTGTAACAGTTTTGCGAAATCAAAACACCCATTAATCGAACCCCTTTGATTCTTCCAAGAAGCTGTCCACAAACAATTCTAAGCAACAATCTTGCGAAACCAAAACAATCTCCATCCAATTCGACTAAGAAGACGAGAGAGTTAACTTCGAAGAGCTGTCTGCTAACATTTTTCAAACGGTAACATATTCAGCTGGTCTCATAGAAGTCAATAACGCCCCTTAATCAAACGAGTTCACCATCTAACACACACACTCTTCTTCCAAAACAAAATCCAAAACACAATCCAATAAAAACAGCATTCAATTCTCTTTAGATTTTCAAAAAAATCCCAGAAAAATCCTCAGCCATCCCTTCTTCGCTCCTCCT
>JAJJMA010020246.1:14331-58978 GCA_023529015.1 Papaver nudicaule | reverse complement strand
TCCATCTCGGAGTTCAAACTCACCTTTCAAACCACTTTTTACCTTCTCTACCACCTTCTTGAAGTCTTTGCTGGATGCGTACGACTCAGCATACTCTTGAGGAACAATTGGTTGAATCCTCATAGCCACCAATAAACTAACTGGCGGTCTTGACAACATATCGGCCAACTTGTTTGTTACTCCCGTCTTGTACTTGATGATTATATGAAATGCCATCAACTAGGACATCCACTTCATGTGTCGAGCTTGTTGTAACTTGATTTGCGCATGTAGATACTCCAATGGCTTATGATCCGAGTGCACTACCACTTCTTTACCTAAGAGATACACTCTCCAATGCTTAACACATTGATACAAGGCATAGAATTCCTTGTCGTAAGGTGGATAGTTCTTAATAGCACCCGAGAACAATTCTGAATGGTACTCCACTGGTTTACCATAGCAACACTCCTCCTAATGCATAGTTAGAAGCGTCTGACTCAACTTCAAAAGTACGTTGTAAATTAGGTAAAGCTAATACCGGTGCTTCTGAAATCTTCTTCTTAAGTAACTGAAAAGCGTCTTCATGGGTCTGCTGCCAATCAAACTTTGCCTTAGCCCCGGTTATACCATGTAGTGGCCCAACAATAGTAGAAAAATGCTTAATAAACTTGCGCAAGTATGTACAAGCTCCCAAGAAACTTCGGACTTCAGTCACCGTGCTAGGTCTTGGCCACTTAGTGATCACCTCAACCTTCCTTGGATCAATCTTACGTTTTCCACCACCAACAATGAAACCGAGATATACCAACTCTTCCTTTCCAAACTCACACTTCTTTTCGTTCAACTTCAGCTGGCCTTCATGTAACACTTGAAATATCTTCTCAACGTGAATAAGATGTTCCTCCCAAGTTCTGCTATATACGAGGATATCATCCAAGTAAACAATGACGAAATCTTCTATAAAGGGTCGTAACAAATCATTCATCAAACGCATAAACGTCGCTGGAGCATAACACAAACCAAATGGCATCACCAACCATTCGAACAAGCCTTGTTTGGTTTTGAAAGCAGTCTTCCATGTATCATCTTCTCGCACTCTCACTTGATGATAACCAGATTTAAGATCCAACTTTGTAAAGACTCGAGCACTCTCCAATTGATCCATCATGTCATCTATCCGTGGTAACGGGTAGCAGTTCTTGACTGTGATCTTGTTCAAGGCTCGGTAATCTATACACATACGCCAGCCTCCATCCTTCTTCGGCACCAACAACACAGCTGATCCACAAGGTGAAGCACTACGTGCTATAACTCATAACTCAAGAAGTTCTGAGACTTGTCTTTTTATCTCCTCGGATTCTTCCACGGATGTGCGGTAAAGACCTACATTAGGTAGAGAACTCTCCCCCATCAACATGATCTCGTGTTCCACACTCCTCTTTGGTGGCAATCCCTTGATTTCTGAAAACAAATGTTCATACTTCATCTTCAACCTACCTAGGTCGTCTTCTTGTTGTTTAGACAAAGTAGTCAAACAAACTCTACTCGGCTTCTCTTCTAGAGAACGGATCACAAGGAGAATAAACTTGGTACTAGCATTCACCAACCGCTTAGCCTGAGTGGCTGTAATCAGACTTGCTCCTACAAGAGGAGACTCTATAGCCCGAATTACATAAGTCTCACCTTTTTTCTTAAAGGTATACTTCTGCTCCCTTCTATATAGGGTAGCTCTCTGTCCCATAAATAAGGACTTCCCAGTAAAACCTGACATACATCCAAAGGCACTACGTCGCATGTAACCTCGTCAATGTAGGACTCACCTAGAGCAAACTTGAACGTACATGTTTGGGAGCGAATAAATCCACACCCGAAACACGATTGATTAATGATGATAAATTGATGATGTTTTACCCTCCACTTGATGATTAAGATGGGGAGGAACCTGCAAAACAAACAAAAAGGGCTCCGACGCCCAAGTAAGTAAGAGATTTAGGTGCAGGGGTTTTTAGGGTTGGATGATCATACCTTTTGGGGATTAAATCCCCTGTATTTATATAGAGAATAGACTTGGCCGGGAAGACATCTAGAAGCTTCTAGACTCTTCTTTGGGCCTATTAGCGGGCTTTGGGCAATTTATATAGGGTACACACATCGCCCCCTCTTAACTTCCAACTCGTTGTGGGGTTAAGAAGTTCGGATTCCCTTTTGCACTAAGGGCCCGCCCCCAAGCATGAGTAATGGTTGTCGTAGTAAACCGTAATTCGCCCCCACTGTTTGGGAAGATATTACAAAGACGCCCCCAACTGTACCTGCAATAAATTTGCTCGTTTGCTAGACGAGACTTTTTGCCATGTAATGGTCTTTTGATGCTCGTGAGCTAGACGAGACTTGAGTTGAGTGCTTGCTGCTTGGCAAGACTTTCGTTGTGTACCTTGCATATTTGAAGGTTTTTGGTATGTGCTTGCAGCTTGGCAAGGCTTTTTGCTCGCAACGTAACAAGGCTGAAGCGCTGGCCTCTTGGGCTGTCTGGCTGTTTGCTTGTGTTGAGTACGAGACTTTAGACCAACCAAGATTGTTGGGCTCGCGATTGAGACGAGACTTTGTGCTCGCACTGGTACAAGTCTTTATACTCATGTGCAAGGTGAGATTTTATGCTTGCGATAAGAGCAAGACTTAAGTGCTCACGTGCAAGGTGAGGCTTTGGTTGCTTGCAATGTGATGCAAGGCTAAACATTGAAGGGGTCTGAGCAATCCTCTACTCCATACTGTGGGGAATCGAAAGACGATTCTAACGAGCCAAAAATCACTCAATTCGGATGAAAAACGAAGGAGATATTGACGAAACAAGATTGTGAAGGTGCGCGCGCGTAATGGATGACGTAGCGCTGACTGGACAAGACTGAACGATGTGGCAGCACCAGTTCGAACACGTGGCAATGCTGACTGGGCCACAGTTGATGACGTGGCAAAGATGACTGGACCATCCTAGATGACATGGCGTTGCTGACTGGTCCAGACTAGCTGACGTGGCAGTAATGACTGGACAAATGTGCATATGTGGCGAATGCGAGAACACAAAATCTGATGACGTGGCATGAATGACGTGTCACTTTTGCTGACGTGTCGCTAGACGATCTACATCTTTGCTGACATGGAACTGTTGAGTCAGCGCTATTTGGAGACGTGGCAAGCTGACTGTGCTTCCCGCGATGACTCATACGCTGATTGGATAGTCTCTGTGGAGCACCGAATCGCTGCTGGACGAGTAGCTGGATCGTTTCTGGATGGACAGGATCAGCTGGATCGCCACTAGATGAAGAACAAGATCCGTTGGATCCTAAGCCAGACAAGAGGCAGTACATGGCTCGAACAGCACATGTTGATTACCCAAACTGCAACGCTTACTTCTGTTGCAACTTCTAGGGTTTTCTCCGACGTTTTCAGGCGTTTTTCGCGACGCTTTTCCTTCTCGACTGTGGCCTTTTCTGCTACAGTGTTCGCTATTTTTTCCAAAAAACTTAATTTTTTTTTGTGGATTCATGCACGAATTTCAAGACTTTTCCATGACTTTTCTCAATGGAAAAACACGATCTCTTTTACACGAATCCCCTTAGTCGGCGCCAATGTTTGGGAGCGAATAAATCCACACCCGAAACACGATTGATTAATGATGATAAATTGATGATGTTTTACCCTCCACTTGATGATTAAGATGGGGAGGAACCTGCAAAACAAACAAAAAGGGCTCCGACGCCCAAGTAAGTAAGAGATTTAGGTGCAGGGTTTTTTAGGGTTGGATGATCATACCTTTTGGGGATTAAATCCCCTGTATTTATATAGAGAATAGACTTGGCCGGGAAGACATCTAGAAGCTTCTAGACTCTTCTTTGGGCCTATTAGCGGGCTTTGGGCAATTTATATAGGGTACACACAGTACACTGTTGCGAAACTTGTAATCCTCCTTCCTTTTGGAGCCATCCCAACGGATATGGATTTGGATGTTTGAATGTGTTCAAACCTAGATTTTGTACCAAAGAATTTGAAAGTAAATTCTTCTGACTTCCCGGGTCAACAACGGCATCAACCAATGTTGTCTTAACGCATCTTCACAATGAAGAGCCTTTCCCTAGGATTATTTCTTGTAGATCCTTCTTTTGCTCCCGTCATAAGAGAAAGTTTTGAACTTGGATCCGTTAGTCCATGAACTTCTTTCGGAGTTTGAGCAACTAGTGTCGTCTTCTTGGCTTCTCTCTTCTTATCCCTCTTGGCTTAAGATGAGGATGCTTCTCCCAACACTTGTCTACTACGTGCCATGTTTGTTTGCAATGCGTGCAAGACAAACCTCCTTTGTCATTGAACTTCCATTCCTCTTTGCTTCTTTCTCCTCCTTTGACGCTGGTACCTCAAGATTTCACCTTCGGGTTTCCCTTAGAGTCAGTTTTCTTAAGCCTAGCTTCAATGGCATGGGCTTTTACGCTTGCTTCAGCGATAGTATCGACCGAAAACATCTTCAACTTCTTTCGTATATACTTATGGAACCCAGAGATGTACTTCATATAAATAACATTATCTCCTAAGTTAAAAATCTAAAACCATAGCTTGATTCTGAAATTCTGAAGTATATTCTTGCACGGATTGGTTGTATGTTTGCTTCAAGTTGTACCACTTGAGCCTTCTTTCTTCAAGGTAGCCAACCGGATAAAATTGTTTCCTTATGACTTCCTTGAACTTCTTCCACGACAATGCTCCTTGGTTTTGTCTTGTATAAGCTTTCCACCATATTAGAGCATGCTTTTGTAGCTTCAATGTCGCACAAGCAATCTTTCTTCCTGAATTGAACTTGTCAAAGGAAAAATACGTCTCTAGACGCTCTATCCAATCATCTAATTTCTCTACGTCGATACTCCCATCAAAGTGTGGAATTTCAACATGGAAATCGATTTTCAGATTACTCTGTTTCTTACCAAGAGGTTTGGTTTCTTTAGGTTGTTTGGTTTCTCCTTTATCCCCTAAATCTTCTTCTTCCTCATCCTCTGGTTCATCTTCTTCTTCCTCATCATCCGCAACCTCAGATGGAGTCTTACTCTTCTTTTTCTTTGGCCCGGGTGTGTTGGAAAGAATACATTCCTTCAATTCTTTAAGAGTGTCTTGAATTGACTTCATGTCTGTTTGTAGCATGGCTACCTTCTCCTCAGTAGTCTTCGGAGTATCATCAACCTTAGGTTCTTCGCCGGGCTTCATCCTAGGGTTCCTTGTCCTCTTAACGTCTTCCTGCTTTACGAGTAACTTACCAAGCTTCTTGTATAGAGATCTAGTGAAGACCATAAACCACAGTACTTCCCTAAAAAGAGCTAACCCGCTCTGACACCAACTTGATACGTATAATCTCTGTACTCTTGATGACTAAAGTTATTAGGGCAGAATTCAAAATAACTATAGACGAAAGATAGGTAGAACGTAGCACAAGGACAGAATTACGAAGAAAGATATCTTCTCTAGATTATGATAAGACAATATTACAGTTCTCTCTTTCACGCTCACAATCTGCTAAGCTTGCTTTTGCAATACAATGATTACCTCACAAACTTCTTCTCTAGATCTACTAGATGCCTTCGGTGTCCAAGCTATGAGCTAGGCACCTCTATATATAGTGTTTTGGGTTTCCCAAAAACTCCTAGGAGTCTATTTCCTAATCTAAGAATCCTTCTTTATAAAGAATCCTTCTCTATATAAGAATCCTTTCCTAAATAGAGTTCTTCCCTCAATTAACTCGAGGTCGACTAAGTTCCTAAAGACTAGGATACACCTGTATCACTATACTTGATGATCAAGTGAAGGGGCAAAGTAATAAGAATAGGAGGACCTATTACTTAGTTAAGTGGCATGGCTTACCTGAGTCAGAAGCTTCTTGGGAGAAGAATACTAACTTGTGGCAATTCGAACAGCAAATTCAGAATAACCTTAAGGAAAAGGATTCGACGAGGACGTCGAATATTGTTGGTGGGGGTGGTTTATTATCCTCCAGCCAAACGGCATAGTTAATATGCGACATTGGCAGAGGACAAAGAGAGTTTGTCCTAGGCCAGAGTGCATGGCGCACTCAGATATGAGAGTTAGGGGACTTTCATATGCACACTCAAGCCATCAAGGTGATGGTCGGCCAAAAGGATGCATGTTGGCTGAAAATGCATCATTGGCTCAGCAAGGCATGGCACGCGTCCAGTGCATGGACTAGCAGTTGGATTGACGGTTACACAGTTATTGGACGTTGCTTTATAGCTTTCTTATACTATAGGACTGCCCCTAAGGCTTAGGAAAGATAAGGGATAAGGTTGGACGGTTATGCCAACTGCCCAGTGTAAAGTAGATGCATAACTGCTTGGCAGTTATATGTAAATAACTTTTGTAAGGCTACAAATAGGCCTGACCAGGTAATGGCGCGGGTAACCAGTACCAGGAGAGTTTGTGTAACCCCAAGTGTGCAGAAATAAAAGAAAAAGGGCTTCGGCCTTGACATAAGTTCTGAGTTTGTTGCATATTGTCCCTGATTTGGCTTAGTTGTATGCAAAGCTGTTGTATGTGCTTGACAGGAAATTGGCTTGATGATTGTGAGCAGAACCTCTATTTAGTATGGGATAAATAGAGTTCACTCAAGGAATTGAAAGGAATTGACTGGTGCGAAGAAGGCTGAGGCTATATTAGAGGATATAGCGCCGTTGTACAAGGTTGGCTTTGAATTTTAAAGTTTACCCTTGTGACAATTCGGGTATCAGAGCCCAAGGTTAGGTTTATCTGTTCACGTTGGCTTAAGATTGGCTTTGGGAACTGTTCTTGAGACGGTTAGAAATTGCATCCAAAGTGAAAGGATCCACACTTGGAAGGCAATAATCGTATAAGGATGGGACAAGGGTCAAGACTTAGATTTGCAAAGAGGGTATGCAAATCCAACAACCAGGAATCATTATTAGCCAGTCAAACACGAAGGAATACGCCTTCGGAGCAATTCGAGAAGGGAGAAGCGAGTTGTTCTACATATCAGAACTTACTTGAGGGTGATACTGGTCACGCTGCAAGTGCTGATGGTGTTCAGCACAACGCTGAGAAGACTCAGCAAAATAGCACAGGGAAGGCTCTGTGTGATGTTGGTAAGGATCAACATCAAAGCATCAGTCGCTTACAAGGGAGTAAGGCACACAGCAAGAAGAAAATGTCTTCTAGACTGATGTACGTTGACGCGAAAATCAACGGAGGATGGGTATTGGCAATGAATGATACCGGTGCGACCAAATCTTTAATTCATCCAGAGATTGGCATGGCATTGAACTTGACAGTCACTAGTGCGACTAGTACCATCAAGGATGTTAACTCAGAACCGCAAACTTGTCGAGTTCGGGTTCGCAATGCAGATGTACAAGTTGGAGAATGGAAGGGAAAACTAGATTTTCTAGTGATGGTCATGGATGATTATGACCTTATATTGGGCATGGATTTCTTTTGCGTGGCGAAAGCGTCGTCTCTTCCTCATAGAGATGGGATATTGATACAGCACCCTCAATACCCATGCTTTGTCCCAAGGGTGAGACAAAGTAATGACCAAGACAAGACAATTAAGCCATGTTTGTCGGCGGTCCAGGTAAATGAAGGCCTACGTAAGGGCTTGACTACTTTCTTAGGCGTACTCGTTGAGATTAAGCCTGGAAAGGTAGTAGAAGTTGAAGGTGAAATAGCGGATGTTTTGGATGACTTTGCAGACACGATGCCTGCAGAATTGCCTAAGATGTTACTACCAAGGCGTAGGATCGATCATATGATTGAGTTGGTGCCTGGTGCAAGACCCCCTGCACAAGCACCATATCGTATGTCACCTTTAGAACTCGAGGAGATGCACAAACAGATTTCTGAACTGCTAGATGCAGGCTACATACAACCGTCAAAAGCCCCATTTGGTGCCCATGTTTTATTCCAAAAGAAGCAAGACGGCTCGCTTCGCATGTGTGTTGACTATAGGGCATTGAACAAGCTTACTGTGAAGAACAAGTACCCAATTCCGCTAGTGGCTGACTTGTTCGATTGCTTGTCCAAGGCCAAGTATTTCACCAAGTTGGATTTGCGCTCAGGCTACTACCAAGTGCGCATAGCATAAGGGGATGATCCAAAGACGGCAATGGTAACAAGGTATGGCTCGTATGAGTACCTTGTTATGTCGTTTGGCTTGACAAATGCTCCTGCCACTTTTTGCAGATGAATGACGTATTTTCTAAGTATATCGATCGTTTCATAGTCGTATACTTGGATGATATCGTCATTTACAGTGAGACTTTAGAAGAGCATGCGATGCACCTTCGTAAAGTGTTTGCAAAGCTGAAGGAAGCAAGTTTGTATATCAAGAAGGAAAAGTGTGAGTTTTCCCAGACCACAATTACTTTCCTTGGCCATGTAATTACGCAAGGGTGTGTGCACATGGACCAGAAAAAGGTGGAGGCCATTATGGATTGGCCTGCGCCAAAGAAGTTAGGAGAACTTCGATCTTTCTTGGGCTTGGCCAACTATTACCGGCGATTTATTTTTGTTTATTCGAAGAAAGTAGCGCCTTTGACAGATTTGTTGAAGAAAGACAGATTATGGGCATGGACGTACGAGTGTCAGTGGTCATTTGATGAGCTTAAGCAGGCGGTCTCGACAGAACCTGTGTTACGCTTACCACAATTTGACCTACCGTTCGAAGTGCATACGGATGCTTCAGACAGGGCTTTAGGAGGAGTCCTGGTGCAAGATAACCATCCTATAGCTTACGAAAGTCGCAAGCTGAATGATGCCAAAAGAAGATATACGACCCACGAGAAGGAAATGTTGGCCGTAATACATTGCTTAAGAACGTGGCGCCACTATTTGTTGGGAACTTATTTCATCATAAGGACGAACAATGTGGCCATAACCTTTTTCACCAGCCATAAAAAGTTATCACCAAAGCAAGCACGGTGGCTTGACTTTTTGAGTGAGTTCGACTACAATTTCGATCATAAGCCAGGAAGGCTTAATTCTGTGCCATATGCGCTAAGCAGAAAATTGGTAGCGGAATATGTTGCAGCACTGACCACGATTGAGGTAGACCTATTGCCTCGAATCAAAGAAGAGACGAATAAGGATTAGGCTTGTGTGCGCTTGATCAAACAGATCAGTGATGGGGTCATTCGTCGATATTGGGTAGATGAAAGAGTCATCTATGCCAAAGGATGTAGAATATATGTACCCAATTCAGGGGGACTAAGGAGAGAACTCTTGCGAGAGACGCATGATTCCTTATGGGTCGGTCATCCAGGCACTGAACGAACTCATGCTTTAATAACTCGTTCATATTACTGGCCTAAGATGGAAGAAGATGTGGAAATGTACGTCAAGATTTGTTTAATATGTCAATTGGATAAAACGGAGATAAAGAAGGTTGCAGGTTTACTACAGCCTTTGTCGATTCCAGATAGGCCATGGAAGAGCTTGTCACTGGACTTTATCAACGGGCTGCCAAAGGTGCAAGGCTTTGCCTCGATAATGGTCATTGTTGATCACTTTTCGAATTATGCTACATTTATTCCTTGTCCCAAAGTATGTAATGCAGATGTCGCAGCGGATCTGTTTTTCAGAAACATTGTCAAGTATTGGGGCCTACCGGAAGATATAGTAAGCGATAGAGATTCTCGCTTCACAGGCAATTTTTGGACTGCCTTGTTTGGATTGCTTGGATCCAAACTAAAATTTTCTACTATCAACCATCCCCAAACCGATGGTCAGACGGAGAGAGTGAATGCTTTGCTAGAATAGTATTTGCGTCACTATGTGACTGCAAGCCAGGGTAATTGGGTGTCGTTGTTGGATACGACACAATTTTGCTATAATTTGCACAAGAGTTCATCTACGGAGATGAGTCCTTTCGAGTTAGAAACGGGACAACAACCATTAACCCCTCATGAAGTGCCTAAAGCTAAGAAGCAAGGCGCTTGTCCAGCAGCATACCGCTTTGCAAGGTAAAAAACAGAGATGACGGAGCAAGCGCGTGACAGTTTATCCAAGGCGCAGAGAAGGATGAAGAAGTATGCTGATTTGCATCGTAGAGATGTGGAATTTGAGGTAGGTGATCAGGTTTTGTAGAAGCTAACGCCCCATATTTGGAAGAAAATCTCTAGCAAGACATCGCAAAAAGGCTTGATTCCAAGGTATGATGGACCTTTTGAAGTCATGAAAAGAGTTGGCAAGGTGGCTTATAGGCTAATTTTGCCGGAACGCCTAAAAGTGCACCCTACTTTTCATGTTAGCTACTTAAAGAAGTACCATCCAGACCTATTGGACTCCTCAAGACAACAAACGAGGAGAGCACCACCAGTTATTAGGTCGCAATTTGATAAGCAAGTAGAGGCTATACTTGATGATCAAGTGAAGGGGCAAAGTAAGAAGAATAAGAGGACCTATTACTTAGTTAAGTGGCATGGCTTACCTGAGTTAGAAGCTTCTTGGGAGAAGGATACTAACTTGTGGCAATTCGAACAGCAAATTCAGAATTACCTTAAGGAAAAGGATTCGACGAGGACGTCGAATACAGTTGGTGGGGGTGGTTTATTACCCTCCAGCCAAACGGCATAGTTAATATGCGACATTGGCATCGGCCAAAGAGAGTTTGGCCTAGGCCAGAGTGCATGGCGCACTCATATATGCGAGTTAGGGGACTTGCATATGCACACTCAAGCCATCAAGGTGATGGTCGGCCAAAAGGATGCATGTTGGCTGAAAATGCATCATTGGCTCAGCAAGGCATGGCACGCGTCCAGTGCATGGCCTAGCAGTTGGATTGACGGTTACACAGTTATTGGACGTTGCTTTATAGCTTTCTTATAGCATAGGACTGCCCCTAAAGCTTAGAAAAGATAAGGGATAAGGTTGGACGGTTATGCCAACTGCCCAGTGTAAAATAGATGCATAACTGCTTGGCAGTTATTTGTAAATAGCTTTTGTAAGGCTATAAATAGGCCTGATCAGGTAATGGCGCGGGTAACCAGTACCAGGAGAGTTTGTGTAACCCCAAGTGTGGAGAAATAAAAGAAAAAGGTCTTCGACCTTGACATAAAGTTCTGAGTTTGTTGCATATTGTCCCTGATTTGGCTTAGTTGTATGCAAAGTTGTTGTATATGTTCTTTGTTAATGCATAAATATCGCTATCCAAATAAACCCTAACTAGAGATAAGAAGGCATGACATAGAAGACTAAGTGAAGTACGAAACTACTCCGAAGTAGGCCACCGAGGTAATCAAAAGAACGAAGGAAGGCATCATCATCGACTCACAACACACTCCGGGAAGTCACATCAGTACTTTATAGGGATACAAAAGGCTAGGGGCACGCGTCAGCACCTGGATGGAACAGACAGCGATATAAAGCAACTTAACGGATAAGAATAAGGACATCAAGAGCATCAAGGAATCTGTATAACAAAGATAAATACTGAGGAAGAGGTGTCAACACGGGATTGCACCATAGGGGCGGTGTGCAGAAGCCAGCTGTCGCGAAAGACCATCAGAGCATCAGAAGGAACGAAGGATAGGAAAGAGGAATCCTCTCCCGTAATCACTATAAATACTCATCCTCATCAAGAGAGAAGGGGTCGACAAAATCACAAGAGGAGATACTATAGTCAAATACCTTCCGGAATTGGAAGAACAGATTATACAATATCATTCCCAAGCTGCATTGAATCGAACTTAATCATCACCAGAAAGACTTATATTGTAGCTATATGTATTTGTACCATGGAGACGAATTAATGATAAGGAGATGAAACACTTCGTTGTGGATCTGGCCATTTCATTTGGCTTTTAAGATTATTCATCATTTTAGAGTTTCTGATGAGTCCTTAAGATAGTTGTTCCATTCATTGGATACGACCCGGGACGAGGATCCAAAGTAAAATTTAGTCGATAAACATCATCAATCTCGAAGTTACATGTTTGTTTGATATAGGATAATTTGTATCAACAATTTGGCGCTAGAAACAGGGACCAGTGTCCTTGGTAAATTTCAACAGCATAGTTTTCAACGCTTGTTTCGATTCTGCTCATTTTTATTCGATTTTCTTTACAAAAACTTTCCAGTAACTCAAATGGTTTTTTAAGAGTAAAATTAGGGCTTTAGCTTTGAAAAATTAAGTCTAGAATAACAAATAAATATCCTAGTGTTACATATATAAAAACTAGTTTGCTACTGAATAAGATCTTTGTGCTCTTTGGTATCTTCCCACGAGCATCCCTCTCATCCTTCGCTTTTTTATTCTCCGGAAAAACGAAGCAGACGAAGCAGAGATCGCGGCACGAAAAAACTCAGATCTGAGAACAAAACGTTGCCCATACGCTAATAACACCAGAATCAATCTAAATGATCTTCATCCGAAGAACGCTTAAGAGATCAAGGTAGTAGCGGGCGAAGATGTTGGACTAAGCCAAATTTCCGCTGCATAAGTCCCACCATTTGTGGATTTGAAGGTCACACGACATACGACCATATGAACGTTCGGGGAGCACCTACGTCGGCAAACCCGATAATACCGAGTCCCCAAAACACGTTTAACTAGCTCTAAGAGCGTAAAAAATATGTCACTAACAACCACCACGTACAAAGCTACGAGGTAATTTTCTCTTTTACATATTTCAGGTGGGGAGGAGCGCTGCAAGCTCTAAAAGACAATAAAGCAGTACAAAAATTAGAAGACTGGCGAGCCGACACTTTGGAGACTAGCCAGAACTCCCTCGAAGCACGAGGATAATGAAGCAACTACGGAAAACACCAGAGCAGCACCTACCACATTCGGATGGATAGTGCGTTGAGGATGATTAAGGGAGTGAATGAAGCAGCCCGAGAAGAGCCGAGGCAGATAAGTAAAGACGGAGAGATAAGCATGACCGATGCTAATCAAAGAATCATAGGTCAACTATCAACCCTGGATTTGAAGCGGCAAAACCAAGAAAACATCCTGAGTATATTAAACTACGAAGGTGGGGATACCGACGAAGATAACGAAGAAAGCCCACGAAGTAGCAAGAAGGATACTCAGAAGGAAGAACTGCGGACCGAGGAGCTGGAGACACGATGTTACAAGTACGACCTGGAACGAGCCACTCTGCTGACAATGGAACTAAGAACCAACACGCTCAAGCAGGAAGGGGAACTACGAATATTCCAAAGGAAGGATAGCGAGAAGGACCACGAAAGCGAAGCTTCCCAGACAACGAATAATGAAGCCTATCAATTCAGAACAAAAAAGCGCGTTGCGGAGAGCCATCAATTGGAGAAGAGAATCGGGCAGAGGACAACCCCGTCGGATAACCGAAGCATGGGAAAATATCAAGAGGTACTATATTCAGACCTAACGTTGCAACCGTCAGAAATATTGAGGAGGGAAGAAGGAAATAAGGATTTTATTTACCCAACCACCAGGGGAAAACAGAGAAAATAAACGAGCAACCACAAAGATTACTCCGAATCTCACCAAACACGCGGGCACACCACTGATAACTGCAAACATCTTCGGAGTACGATAGAAAGATACATAGGTCGAGGAAAATTCGGCCAATACATTTCATCCGCATCCAAGCCCGAAGGACAACAAGGAAATGACAACAACTCTCAAGAAAATAGCAAGAGCGAAGTATACCTATCTAAGCCAAGAAGCGAAGAGTCGAGGGAGGATCGACAAGTACAAGTGAGCAACGGGCCCCTAATCATCACCCTACCTATCCACGGGGTGAATACCACGAAGGTGTTAGTTAACGAAGGGATCACCTACAATATTCTATTCTACAAACGATTCCTACAGTTGGGATTTCGAGACGAACAGTTAGAACACTCACCACAATCATCCACGATTCACGTGGAACAATTGCACCACTTAAGGGAGAAATCATATTACAAGTAGACTTAGGCCCAGTGTCGACCTTCACAAAATTTTGCATTGTCCAAACAGCGTCACCATATCAAGCGGTGTTAGGAAAGAAATGGATTCAGGAGTTAGGGGGAGAAGTCTCATCATGTCGCCAACAACTAAGGTTCCCCACAGAGTACGGAGAGATGGAAATACGGGGAGACTGGAGTAGCATTTGAAAATGTTAAGAGTTCGTTAAAAATGTGGAGTTCTTGAAGAGATTGCGTAACTATATGGCTAGTCATGATGCAAACGTCACAGTGGGGGATTTCCTTTTACATAGGATAGGAGTTGTACTTCAAAAAGGGATTGGAGCTCAGCTTGTTGCCATGCTCCCATCCAATTCTTGTAAGCTTCTTTCAGTTGACGATGATTAATAAAAAAAAAATCACATTAATTCCTCCTATTCCTACGCCTGCCACGAAGTCGAGCAGCCACAGTACCACGGTCTTCGTCAAAACCATCAAGCATTTCCAAATCAATAATCGGAGCATTAGCAGGAACGGCCGGGGCAACAACAGCAGCATTTACCACGGGAGCATCAACCGCCGGAACAGGACCATCAACCGGCAGAACAGGAGCAAAGTGGGCGGCAGTCTGATCAGCATCATTGAATTCCTCATTTACTTCAACCTTCACAGGTATCTCATCATCAGAAGAAACAAGAGTCTCTCCCAGCATCAATAAGATTTCCTCACCATGACGGCGAAAAAACGATCTTGTCTCATGCATACGACAGTCATACGGAGGACCACCGTCTGCTCTCATTCTCTGTTCTATCCTCCTTTCATCACTCCTTATGAGATGATCGAAGAGACGAATCACCTTGTCAGGATTACTTTCTTTCCTAGAAGAACCACTACCTTCGAGATTGGCCTCCCTTTCCATTATCATTTGAACTTGCTCTCTTCTGCTATTTCTTTCATAATCCATGGGCGCTTTTCCCCTGTCGGCCATTTCTTTAGAAAATTTCCTTTTCACTTAGTCAGACGGAAAGCGTCAGGAGACAATCGGTGAAGAACTAATTTTTTTTTAGAAGAACTCCTGATATCATCCAACTACTTGCCTTAAATACTACGGACGTTATAATCTAGGAAATAAGATAACCACATTAGGGTTTCCTTGATTCTCGCACCCATTAAAAACATCTCTCATTACCCGATAAAGCAGTTTCACACCTTTCAAATTCTCCACACTACTATCCACTTTCACGACAAATAAACACCCACCACCATCAGTCACCACGTAATCAGGATTTAATGGTGCATCAGCTAGTTAGCTTATAATCTTTATTAAACACAGTTACAACCAAGGTACTGGGCACCTAAGAAGTCACAATTACAACCAAGGTACTGGGCACCGAAGAAGACATAATTACAACCAAGGTACAAGGTACCGAAGAAGACACAATTACAACCAAGGTACAAGGTACCGAAAAAAATATAGCAACGACGGCGGGATGAGCCAACACCGAAATGTAGTTGCAACAAAGTAATTAACCAATAACGAAGGCTTGGTAACATTCAAGAAACAAAAAATGAAGAAGCACAGAAAAAGGCTGTAAACGAAGATGCAGACGAAAAGAGAAACGACGCGTGGGAAATCACGACAAAGCAAGGGGAAGCAAATCCACTAGTGCAACAAATGTGACAAAGGGAACAATCCAAGAAGAAACACAAATCAATTACAATGAAGCTTCCGAAGGCAATACAAGATACCCGAAGAACTGCAGTAACTTGTCACAACGAGCATACAAAAGAGAGTGGATGGAAGCATTTACGTCAACACAGGGTTCCAGTACCAAGGAGAGATCTTTGCCTATAGGCAGTTCCACCGAATCACTCCCAAAGGCAAAGAGGGGCAAACACTACAGTTACATCACCACCAAAGGATTCCAGTTCACACAGAAGGAGGAAAAACCTGAACAACAAAAAAGAAAGTAACAACTACCACTTAACAACAAAGAAGACATGGAGGAAATCGAGATAATCACCATGGAAACTTAGAAGCCTCACGGGTACCAACGGAGGATGATATGACAACCAGATAACAAGTAAAGAGGAATTGGAAAAATTATTTCAAAAAGTAACAGCGATGTAAGTGCAATGATAAGTTTGCCAGCAGATTTCAAAAAGTAACAGTGATGTAAGTGCAATAATAAGTTTGCCAGCAGATTTCAAAAAGTAACAACGATGTAAGTGCAATAATAAGTTTGCCAGTAGATTTCAAAAAATAACAGCGATGTAAGTGCAATAATAAGTTTGCCAGCAGATTTCAAAAAGTAACAGCGATGTAATTGCAAAAATAAGTTTGCCAGCAGCCTAAGCGCAATAATATGTTTTCCATGACAGGAGTATACCTGCTGATCAAAGGTCATCTCTAGGATCCTCATTAATATGTATGAGGCGATGCGTAAGAATCCCAATGATAGCTCGAACGTCGCCCCTAGCGGGAGAATCCTTCTCCCGGGTTAATGTCCTAAATCATCCCCTGGCAAAGGATGGTTGAAAGATAATGCTTAACCCAAGAAGGTTGAAATGCCTGAAAAAGTAGACACTAAGTGGAAGATCTCATGATCAACGAAGTTACTGATACCAAGGCAGTAGACGAACCTACTAATATAGACACTAAGGCGAAGATCTCATGATCAACGAAGTTACTGATACCAAGGCAGTAGACGGACCTACTGATATAGACACTAAGGGGAAGATCTCATGATCAACGAAGTTACTGATACCAAGGCAATAGATGAACCTACTGATAAAGATACTAAGATGAAGAACCCATGATCAACGAAGTTACCGATACAGAGGCAACAGACGAACCTACTGATAAAGATGCTAAGACGAAGATCCCATGGTCAACGAGGTTACCAACATGAAGCCGGTAGACACATTTACTGATACGAAGAAAACAGATGCCTTTACCGACGAAGCAAGCTAAACGCATAAACCAGAACAGACGACAAGCAGAAGAAGACGGACGTATACCTTGTGGTACTACGTCACTTAGAAGTGCGAGGTATGAAACACGAAGATAACATGAAGTTCCAATGAAGAAGTTATGATGAAGGTTTTTTCTTGAAGGATTATTAAATAAACCTCAAGAAAAGGGGCAAACTGTTAATGCATAAATATCGCTATCCAAATAAACCCTAACTAGAGATAAGACCAAGTGAAGTACGAAACTACTCCGAAGTAGGCCACCGAGGTAATCAAAAGAACGAAGGAAGGCATCATCATCGACTCACAACACACTCCGGGAAGTCACATCAACACTTTATAGGGATACAGAAGGCTAGGGGCACGTGTCAGCACCTGGATGGAACAGACAGCGGTATAAAGCAACTTAACGGATAAGAATAAGGACATCAAGAGCATCAATAAATCTGTATAACAAATATAAATACTGAGGAAGAGGTGTCAACACGGGATTGCACCATAGGGGCGGTGTACAGAAGCCAGCTGTCGCGAAAGACCATCAGAGCATCAGAAGGAACGAAGGATAGCAAAGAGGAATCCTCTCCCGTAATCACTATAAATACTCATCCTCATCAAGAGAGAAGGGGTCGACAAAATCACAAGAGGAGATACTATAGTCAAATACCTTCCGGAATTGGAAGAACAGATTATACAGTATCATTCCCAAGCTGCATTGAATCGAACTTAATCATCACCAGAAAGACTTATATTGTAGCTATATGTATTTGTACCATGAAGACGAATTAATGATAAGGAGATGAAACACTTCGTTGTGGATCCGGCTATTTCATTTGGCTTTTAAGATTATTCATCATTTTAGAGTTTCTGATGAGTCCTTAAGATCGTTGTTCCATTCATTGGATACGACCTGGGACGAGGATCCAAAGTAACATTTAGTCGATAAACATCATCAATCTCGAAGTTACATGTTTGTTTGATATAGGATAATTAGTATCAACATGCTTGACAGGAAATTCGCTTGATGATTGTGAGCAGAACCTCTATTTAGTATGGGATAAATAGAGTTCAATCAAGGAATTGAAAGGAATTAATTGGTGCGAAGAAGGCTGAGGCTATATTAGAGGATATAGCTCCGTTGTACAAGGTTGGCTTTGAATTTTAAAGTTTACCCTTGTGACACTAAGGCGTATGACAGGGTGAATTGGTTTTACCTTAGCCATATGCTACATCTGTTGGGTATACATGATTCGTATCATACATTAATCATGAATTGTGTCACTTCTAATTAATATTTCTTTGTTTTATTGAATTGTTAACCAGAAGGGAATTTCATTCCGGAAAGGGGACTCAAACAGGGTTGTTCGTTATGTCCAACTCTTTTCATTATTGTTTCTCAAGGTTTGTCTATTTTAATGGAGAAATATAAGCACCAATGACTATTTTAAGGGTACAAACTCAATAATTGGGCTCCAACAATCAGTCATCTAATGTTTGCTGACGATATTTTTTGCTTGGCAAGCACAATAGAGTCAATACTAGGAATCTCAATAAGCTTCATCAATGTTCATTTTGGTGGGGCGCGCATGGTGCCGATTCAAGGAAATTATACTTTGCAGGGTGGAATAAAATCTGTAAATCAAAAACTGATGGAGGTCTGGGGTTAACAGATATTGAATTGATTAACAAGTTTAGAATTCTTGGAACAAAACAATGCGGTTTGGGCAAAACTTTTAACAACAAAATACCTAAAAAATGACATATACTGGACTGTTGAAGACAAAGACAATGTATCTTCGATTTGGAAAAGTATGAATGTGGTTAGACAAATAATTGGAAGGTAGATTTTGTTGGTATATCAACAATGAAGAACAGATTATATTCGGAAAGGTCCATGGATTCCAAGGTCATAAGATTCAAAACGAGGGGAGTGTACATAATGTTCCTCAGAAGGTATCTAGCTTGATTATTCAGGATTCAAGAGAATGGAGCGTAAATATGCTGCTTCTTTTATTTTCTCATAATATCGTGAAAAATTCAGACGATATATCTTTCGTGATAAGAACAAGCAAAAGATACTCTTATTTGGATGAAAAATGACACTGGTAAATTCAATACCAAATCGTATTATAAGTTGTTGTCTATTAACATCCCTACTTCTTCAGCAATAAGTTGATTTTTTGTAAGTATCCAAGGAAGTTAAAAAATAGTGGTTCTGTACGAAATGGGATGAAAAATATAAAGAGATGCAACGTTGAATGTGATGAAAGAGTTGGAGAGAATATAAAAATTGTAGTAGAAAATAAAGCAAATAAACTTATAGATAATGGGAGTATGATGAAAATGAATATACCCGGTGTTCATCAAAAGCCAAGAAATCAACTAAGTTATCATCTTAAAATAACTATTGGAACAATGAGAGTGGTACAATGAGGGTTAACGTTACCAACAGGAATTTCAGTTTGAGTCGATTTGGCTAGTTTCAACGATTTCCTAAAGATTTGACCCGAACTGATGTCATTCGTAACTACAAATTATGGAGATAAAAATCTCAAATTTGTACAAATTTGAAATAATAAATCAAAAATTATAGTCACTTCCAGTTCAATAAAATTTTACTTACTTCTTTAACTTTTGCTCAAGTTGTTGTTCTAATGATGCTTTCTTGAAAATTTGTAATGAAGAAGAACCAGGAAGAACAGGGTTTATAATTTGAAAATTACAGAATATTCATTTCCTTCATACTCCCATTCTCTTTATAAGTTTATCTGCTTTATTCTCTCCGACTTTTTCATCACATTCAACGTTACATCTCTTTATATTTCTCATCCCATTTCCTACAGAACAACTATATTTTCACTTCCTAGGATACTTACAAAAAATCTACTTACATCCCTGTATCTCTTACTTCTCAAAATTCATAAACGACGCTGCCTTATATTTCTCAACAATATCTTCTGCCTTTTCCTGCTCCTGCTGATTTCTCTGTTCATGTTGGTTTCTCTTCTCCCACCGGCTTTTCTTTAGTTTTTCCTCTTTCTGTCTACGACTATTGTTTAGCTACTATAGATATGGTAATTTCAATTATTGTTTATTTTAATTGAAATAAATTATACTAAATAGTTTCCGATTTTAATTGTCAATACACAGTTTTAGATTACAATTATATATCAGTGAGGTATCTTTCTAAAAAATTGTTGTTACATTAAAATACATATGAAAAAAACTCTTATAAAATGCATATATGCGTGGTTATATATAATACATGTGATGCCGCATGTATCACACGTAACATAAGAAGAATATTTTTTGATGTTAGATACTGTATAATAGCTTCGGATATTATACATTAGATCAAAGTGATATATTTGTTACCAAACCTAATATACTAGTTGTGTCAAAAGAAAATTCCTCATGAAAAGGAGGGGATACCAAGTACACTGCCAACTTTGGAATTCGTGAACCTAGTTGATTAGATTGTTTGAACGATCTTACAAATCAATATTCAAACAATAACCTGAGTCAAGTTCTTTATTCAAGAACCGAATCCATAACAAGAACAAGTTCTTGTAGATCTCAAAGAGATGGTCTCACTCGAAGGTTTAATCAACAAACTTGCAATACTTTAATTATATCGACCGGAGATAATATAATGCGGAAGGTAAAAGTAAAGTAAGACATCAGGAGTTTTGTTAACGAGGAAACAACAATCAGCAGAAAAACCTTGGGATCTAGTCCATATTTGAACACACACAATATTAAGCATATACATACGCTAGCCTATGATAGGTGTCTAAAATACACCTTTTTTTTGTTAAATCCCAAAAATGTATTAAAACTCAAAGAAGTCACATAAAAAGTTACAAAAACATAGTTTCAAGAAAAGAGACATTGCGTCCCAAAAACTTGAAACTAGGGAAATCGATAATAAATTACATTAGGGAACTCAATAGATGTGAGGAAGTCTGGTCTACCCTCGAAAGACTCAACCATTCCCTCATGGAGATCACTTCCCTTCTTAGCCATTGTATCCGCCGCAAAATTAACTTCACGATAAGTGTGAACAAAAAGGATTTGAGAGTAATAATTCTTTACAGCTTGCCACTTACTAAGACAGAACCATGGGACCAAACCTGACCGTAATGCTTGAATTGCCCCCTTGGAGTCAGCACGGACCTTAATTTTTGAATAACCAAATTTTGCCGCCCACTGAAGACCATATATTATGGCCTGTACCTCTGTCTTGAAATTAGTTGTCGAACCCAGTCCCATAGAAACTGCACCCAACACGTTTGAATCCACATCCCTGGCTACTACACCTATCCCACCCGGACCAGGATTACCATAAGCAGACCCATCACAGCAAATTGCCAGTTCATCTATGTCAGGAGGTTGATAAAAGCAAGGAATAGGATCTGAACTCCTAACTGACCTGTGAGTGACTCTGAAAAATTCCAGCAACATAAGGTCTTCTACACAGTTAAACATATTACTCCTTAGTCTCATCGCAAATTCATGTATCAGCTGGAATATCCGCAGTTTAAACTGGTGAATAGACAGCCTTCTTCGATTATACACAATGCCATTACGATGCTTCCATAGTTCCGCACGCACCACCAAGATTGTCAAAAGCCACAAGTCTCTTACCATTTTACTCCTGTTTCCCACCTGCTGATAACAATTTGACAGTCCAAAAACAGGTTGTATATTGAAAATACTACTAACCCATTGCCAAATTTCAGCTGCGTATTCACAGCTCCAAAGTAAATGCTCAACACTTTCTGCCATCTTCTTGCAAACACAACACCAATTAGGCATTTGAATCTTGAAACGACTGCTAATCACATCAATTGTAGCACACACACCCCTCTCAATCTTCCAGTTTTGTGCTGCCAAGGAAGGGTGCACTTCTTTTCTCCATAACAGCTTCGCGTTGTCGAAAAAATGGTGTCTTCTGCGAATAAAGTCTCTAGCAGCTGAAACCGAGAAGAAGCCTTTGTCGTCAGGCATCCATACTATTCTGTCCATGCCCCCAGTTGGTGAGGGAAGCTGATCAAGAGAAATTCCTGCAACAAACAAATGTTGGCAATATTTGGTGGTATGACCCAAAGGCCATCCACCAGCAGATCACAAACTCGAGCCTGGAAGTTTCCAATTGGGAGTCAGTATGTTGTATAGAACTGCCAGGATCTGACGTCCACACCAGGTGTCAAAAAACAGTGATGTTGATCTCCCATCACCTATGATAGAGGCAGAGTTACTGTCCACCAGCTTATGCACAGTTCGCAGACCCGGAAGGATAGATGACTTGGCATAATAATCAACAAAAGCTCCGTTCTTCTTCAAAAACTTTGGGCGTAAAAATTTCGCCCAAACCTTGTTGGAATTTCGAATATTCCACCATAACTTCATCAACAAAGCCTTGTTCATAACCCTCATTCTAGTTAGACCTAGACCACCTTCCTTATAAGGACAGCATATCTTGTCATATGAAACAATCAAGGCTTTACTCACCAAAGAGTCTCCAGTCCAAATAAAATTAGCTATTGCTCTTTCACATTGCCGAACAAATTTCAAATGCCATTTATATACTGCCATATTGTGAATAGAGTAGCTAGCTATAACTGATTTGACGAGTACCACTCTATCTTGGAAAGACAAAAGCTTTCCCTTCCATCCCGCCAATTGACTCTTGATTTTCTCAACCACATTACAAACATGATTGTATTTTATTGCTCCTGGCATGACTTTGACACCCAAATATCTATCCGGGAAAGATGCTAAACCCATCCCCAAATAAGCAACAATGGCTTGCTTTCTACTAGAAGAACCTCCCCCATAATAGAGTTTGCTATTTTGTCTACTTACAGTTTGACCTGAAGCAAGACGGTATTTTTCCAGCAAATCAACTAAATTCTTCAGACTCTTCTTATTACCTTTACAAAAAATCATGATATCATCAGCAAATAATAAATGTGTGGGAGAAATACCTTTTCGAGTCACCATATAGGTCATCTTCCGTTCCATGAAGAGTTTAGTAATGTTTCTACTCAAAACATCTTCAATAAGAACAAAAATCAAAGGAGATAAAGGATCACCTTGCCTCAGACCTCTATCAATAGTAAAGAAACCTTCAGGACTCCCATTAACAAGAACAGAAAGTCTTGCTGATTGGAGAATAGAGAGAATCCAAGAACACCAGGAATCAGAAAAACCATATCTTTTAAAGACCTCAATGACAAACTTCCAGCTAACAGTGTCAAACGCTTGAGTTATGTCAAGTTTTAGACCCAGATTGCCATCTTTTCGCTTAATATCAATTTCGTTCACCAATTCAGAAGCCAAACTAATATTTTCATGAATATTGCGACCTTTCATGAAAGCGACCTGCTCTTCAGAAATCAATTTATCCAAGACCCCACCAAGTCTTGTTGCAAGGATCTTGGTGAAGATCTTAAAGAAAAAATTACTCAAACCAATGAGTCGAAAGTCCTTAATAAGATTAGCACCTTTTACCTTTGGAAGAAGCATGATTAAGCTGGAATTAACTCCATTAGGAATCTTCTTATGCTGCCAACAAAAAAGTATAGCTGAAATTAAGTCTTCCTTAATGATATCCCAACAATGTCTATAAAAGAAACCCGCAAAGCCATCTGGACCTGGAGAACTATCAGCGCCTAAATCAAAAACAGTTGTACGAATTTCATCCTCAGATGGTATGGCATCCATTGCAAGTTGTTCTTCCTCATTGATAACTTCATGATCAATATCAAAAAGAGAATCATCCTGAAACAAAGTATCACCATTAAACTTAGCAATGTAGTGATTCACAATGTACTCTCTCAGCTGGTCCTGATCAGTAATTGTAACATCACCATCCACTAGCTCAAAAATTATATTATTACTACGCCGGATACGTATATTATTGTGAAAAAATTTCGTATTGCTAGCACCATCCATTATCCACTAATTCCTGGATTTTTGCTTAAGCATGGTATTCAATTGACACCTTGTATCATGAACTACTACCTTAGCATCCTTAACCTTGTTGAACTTTTCCACATCAGAAGGGTCATCATCCGAAACTAGAGTAGCAACCTCTAATTGTCTCTCAGCCTGATTAAGACGAGTGTAAATATTACCAAAGACCTCCTGATTCCAAAGTTTCATAACAAGTTTGAGTCTCTTAAGCTTAGCTGTAAAAACATAAGCAGGAGAACCCAAAATAAACTGACTCCAACTGTCGAGAACCATACGAAGGAAATCCGGGTGACTAAACCACATCTTCTGCACTCTAAACGGAGTCCTTCTCGACCTATCAGCAGTAAAAGAGTAGCCACAAAGAGTTGAATGGTCGGAAACTTCCCTAGGAAGAGCTTTACACCGCCAATTCTCAAAAGTAGCAAGCCACTCTGCATTAATAATAGCTCTATCAATCTTTTCAACAATACGAGCCAAACCATGTCGACCGTTAGCCCAAGTGAATTTTTTGCCCAAAGCCTCAGCCTCAAACAATCCATTATCATCCATCCAACCACTAAACTCATTAACAGCAGTAGTATTAGGTGGTAAACCACCTCTTTTTTCATCCGCACGAAGTACACAGTTGAAATCACCCATGATGAGCCACGGTCTATTTAAACTTTCGAGATCAAGCTGGTTCCACAATCTTCTACGTACAGTATGTACTGAACTAGCATGAACAAAAGATAATAAATTATTTCCGATCCCAATCGTAATAGCTTGCCTGCTTGAATTAACCACAACTGGTTGTTCCACCTCAGTAGAGCAAATAATCCACAAGTTTCCAATACACTCATCTGTCGAGTTATGAATAACATCAGTTCTAAAGCCTTCCAAATCCAATCTTAACTGTGCCACAGAATTAAGTGAAACCCCAATCTTAGGCTCAGCCAAACAAATTACGTCAGGCTTATATTCACGTATTAACTGTCTTAATTTAAATCGTGCATCGTCTCTCGCGACACCATTAATATTCCAAAATATTGTACGCATTATAAACTATTGTTCTTGGATGGGTTAACACACACATGGACATTCTGATGTCTATAAACCGAAGTTGTAGATGAAGGTGTTGCTTTTTTGGGGACGGGCAGCTTCTTAGTACCATCTTTTATAACGTTATCATCAGTTCTAGTCTTGTTTTTAGGCATAAGTGATACTCCTTTGGCAACCTTTTGTTTTAGCATAGAATTTTCAACTTCTGCCATAAAATGCATATCGACTTCCTCAGTTTCCATAGAATCATGTTGCAAAGAAGATTCTGATTCAGTCTGCATATTCACCTTTGTCGAGATTTCCTCATATTTGGCATGTTCAGCTGTAGCTCTTGCCTGTTCCTCTTCTTCTAATTGTGCAGCCCAGTTGTGTTTCTCCCTTTCTAGTATATTCGCATCATTATTCAAAGCATCAGCTCCTTGTAATACTCGTCTAGGCAATAAAACTTTGCATGGTAATGGTTCCACAGTGGTACTATCATCGGGTTTCTCTTCACAGTCCGGCTTCTCGCTGTCCCTGCCTTCATTCACACTGTCATCAATATTTTGAGCTTCACTTACAACATTCACACCCTCATCAAAATCTTTGGCTTCCCCACCAGCATTCACACCCACATCAATATTTTTTGGTTCACCTACATCTTCCACTTCTTCCGAAACTTCCACACTTAAGGCATCAAACTTGTTCATATTTGTAATCTCAGCTGCATCCGTATTACTGATTTTCTTTGGACTTCTAGCAGGACTAGAGTTGTTCTTTTTATAGGTTACTTTTTTCCAGACCTCAATTGGTTCAGTTGAACGCGCAGTATCAATCCGTAATGGCATCGTGTTCTTCTCAGCTGCATTATACTTCACCAAGCTTTTTTCACTGTTTTGATTCAAGACTATTCTCGCAGCTACATTACACCTCTCAAATTTATGACCCATTATCTTGCAGTGAGTGCAAAAATTCACATTCTCTCTATCTTGGATTTCCACCTCTTGCCAGAATTCCTTTCCATTCGCCTCAATCCATATTCTGTCAGGGATATGCTTTGCGAAGTCTATCTCTATCAACACAGCAGCAAAATTCCCAAAATCATGATCCAGGGTCTTTTGATCAATAGCTATAGGTCTTCCCATAATCTTAGCTAGTGTAATCAGTATTCTCTTTGTCCATAGTTCAATATATAGGCCTGGAAAGTTAACCCAAACCGTTGCTTTGATGTTGTCTGTCTGTCAGGATCAAAATTTGGGTAAAAGTTTTGAACTTTCAGGACTTGTCTCTCTACATACCAGTTTCCACCATTCCATACGTGATCTTTATCCTCTTTTGAGGTGAGTTTTATCACAAAGAATCCCCTAGACATTGGGGCCAGCTGAAACTTATTTTCCCCTAGTTTTCATTGATCCTCTAGCTCTCTCTTCACATTAGCAAGCTTCAGGCCCTTGAAGTTTAATCTTCCAATCAGACTGAACTGAAAAATATCACAACCCTCTTTCGTTAAATCTTTAGGTATCTTGAAGGCTGGTTCTCCATTAACAGTCACCGTCGGTGGAGTTTGTAGTTCATCAGGTTGAATTACATATGGTTTTTTCCCCTTTAAACTATCTGCATATGAGCTCTGTTGATTGACGTTATCCTTTACTGAAGAATCCATGCATAAAATATTATTTAATCTAGTTGAAATTGAAAAAAAATCGTTTGAAGTCGCAAAACCCTAAAAATCGCCAAACCGGAAAGGTCAGACCATCCCACTAAATTAGTTAATAGCAACCTAAAATCATAATCGATCAATACTTAGAGAGGTGTCTAAAACACACCTCTCTAAGTATTGATGGATTATGCTTTCTTAGCTAGTTTTCTAGTAAAATTGTATATATTAGTCCTCTTTTGTATTTTGTTCGAGTTTTGAAGTTAATTTACGAAAAAGATAAGAAATCATCCAATTGGCCAGAAAGCGCAAAACAGTCATTTTACGAGGAAGTACTATTGGCATCCCGGTGGATGATAAGGGGCAACCAATTCACCTTTCCACTCCGCGTCCCAGAAGATTTCCGCATCGAAGAAATCACGTACAGGAGGAAGCTAGTCCAATGATGACACCATCCAATCATTGGTATGCAAGGGCGCCAGTTTTTGAAAATGTTTTACTCTGTAATATGGAAGTGGCGGGACCCACCATCATATTATTAAGGATTAATTATTATTTTTAAAGCAGCGCTGCTATTCAACACTCACTTTTATCACTCCCTTTAGCACTCACACCATCTAGATCCTTCATTTGGAATGTGTGGAACCCGTTTCTGTGTGATGTGGATCCTGGCTGAATGTGATGTGCCAGTACTTTAGCAATATGTGTCCTGAGTGGTAAAGTGAGTGCTAAAAGTGAGTGTTGAATTGCATTTTTGTTTTTAAAGAAGTGAAGGAATTATAGGAAGAGAATATTCGTCGGACCCACTCAGTTTTGTTTAATGAAATAAATCAGGGAAGAGGAGATTGTGTTCAGACTAGGAAAGGAAGGAGGTTGCTTAACTTTGAGTTCAAGTGGGGCTAGATGTTGGACGCGTTTGTGGAGGTGGTGATTCGGTGTAGCTACTGTACATCGAGTTGGATGTTACTACCAGCTAAGAAGAAGACAAATATAACTACATGGGTCTCGTTGATGTCTATAGCCAATCAAAAGTCGTTTGGATTTTATTAGAATACTTCCAACTGCACCTAATGAGCAGCATTTAACTTCTCCCACCCCACAACTCGGTAGCCACTTTGCAAGCTCTATCTTGGGTTTTACAGGCTATAAAAAGGACGTGAGCAGCCAGAGGGGAGGATATATTTTTTACACCGTGTTTCCTCTTTGGGGGAACTTTATTATTTTCCATCTTTATGTAATTTTTTGTGATTAAGGATGATATCAATAGTCTAATCGTGAAGCTCAATTAATTATGCAAGTATATCTCAAGTTTTAATTATTTTATCGATTGTCTTCTACTATGATTATGACCATGGATTGTTTTCAAGTTGTTCAAGTGGTCAATTGCATGACTTGTCTACAATACTAAAGCTAGATTTGAGAGACATAATTCGTAATTGTTAAGGAGATCTAATCACTAATAGCAGAGCATTAACGTCGCGAAGGGATTTTGTGGATTTTGATGTGTAGATTACAACCCTAGGTTAACATGCCGAACTTGTGAGCATGTGGCTAGGATCAACCTAATTCACAAAGTGCAAAGCATTCAATTGAGTTACATCATGAGAACTTATTCATGGTGGCTCAGATGGATATAATCCGGTAGTCGAGCGCTTCCGTATCCAGTGACACAAAGAATTTTGGGGATAGCAGAGCTTATTGTTATTCTACGGTTGGCGATGAATTGGTTCTAAATGGGTGTATTGATGGAGTCGACGTTTGGTAACGGCGAAGGATTTCTTGGTCAATCTTTTTCTTCGTCTATTTATTTTATTCTTTTTATTTTTCTAATCTGAATAACAAATTGATCACACCGTCATGACTCCACACAGAGTTGGCCATCATGGAAGGACATAGGTTAGCCACACCAAGCTTCCCAAAGGTTCTCAACTCTATAGATAGATCTTCTGTTGGAAACTTGCGTTCCCATGGAACTTCAAGACCTATCAGTTTCATGGAAATATCTATGTTGGTTGGTCTAGCGTTCACAGGTCTAGGTAGAGTGATACCTTGATTGGACAGACCTGTGAGAGATGTTATGAGATCACAGTTTACATCTATTACTGTTTTGCCGACCATCGTTTTAAAGTTGAAGTTTTCATCATTGGTTCCATGAATGTTGGCATAGAACTCTCTGACCGTTCCTTCATAATCTTTTCCATGACCATCAAATATGTTGCCCAAATTAAAGGATCTTACATATTTTACCACATCTTCAAACCTTGTACTATCAACAAGTTGTCTTTCTACAATGAGAGGCTTATCTTTGATGGTAAGATAGAGATGATAGCACTCTTTGTCATAGAAAGTGATTCCCAGAGATGGATCACGGTGATAGTTGTTTTTCTTTGATGTGGAACTCTCTTTTGGTGGAGTAATGGGATTCGCCATTAGCTTTCCTCTAATTCTTGTCATGGCGAATTAATTCCACAAAAGCTTGACTCAAGAAATGTATTCAACCCTTCCAGACGTTTTTGAAGTGAATCTTAAACAAGGAAGACTTGTCGCGATTCAGGAGAATCTCTGATACAAAAACCTAGGGCAGTGGTTCCCGAACCGTACGGAAGCAGAATAAACTGTCTCTGGACGGTGCGGTATCTCGTATATTTATAGGGAATTACAGACCCTAGTTGCGAGATTCAGATTGTATCAGAATTCAGATTTACTTAAAAACCCAAAGTTTACCTTAATATAACTTCTTTTTGCATGGGACTCCTAAGAGTTTATACGAAACTGAAATTGTATGTGTTTCCTTTTTAGGAAACTAAGGTATTTTCCCTTTTTGAGATAATATTGACAGGTTATTTTCTCTAGGGTACTAATTCTCCATAATTTTGATTTTGAGAGCTACAAAAATCAAAATTCTTTGTCTTGGTCAAGCAAGGGCTCAACATCCAAGTCTTTTACCAATAAACCCAAAAAGACTAAAAAAAATCTACAAGAATCTACTCCTACTTCCCTACTCATTTTTCTCATCACCAGTAGGTACATGATGAGAAAATCTTGTCATGGATTTTAGGGAGAGTAGACGTGAGTATATGGATACTCACAGATCTCATGATGACAGTTGCCATAGTGAGAAGAATTTTTGCCGTGGGTTTCCTTTGGAACATAGTCTTTTGCCTTTATTTTCCTATGTTTATCCAAAGGGGTACTCATGAGTTTAGAAGCATGCTTGGGAAGTTTTAAATTCCTTGACACACAAAGTGGGCATTCTTTATCAATGTGTCCAAGATTTCCGCATTTAAAACACCGTGTATTGGCATGCTTACTTCGTTGTTCCTGAATTTTTTCGATGTATTCTACAAAGCTGACATTAAGATCTTGGAGGAGTAGGCAGAGTAAGTTAAATCAAAATCTTTCAGGATCAAGAAATTCCATGAGTTCTAATTTCTCGAGTGTATGTAGTCGCATGATTCATTGCGATGATCCTCGAGCATTTTTACAAGCTTATCATAACCCAACAAATTCTAGATTAAGCGTTGTATTCTCTGGTATACTAAATTGACGGTAGAGATAAACCAATTTTTTATGTACGCCATAATTCACGAACCTCGATAAACACAGACAGTTACGTCTTTTATGTGTTCACCGGCTCTGATACCAATTGAAAAAGAAGGGGTACCGAAATACTACCAACTTTTCGTTTGGGCTCGTGAGTCTTATGGTCAGATATGGACGATCTCAAAAATCAATATCCAAATCTATTTAACCTGAGTTTGGATCACAAGTGATCAGTCCGACGCAAGACAAGGTCTTGGTAAATCTGTTAGATGGATTGGGGACAACAATCGGGTTAATAATAACGTACTTCTTGTGTTTGCTTTAATTATATAATCGGAGAATATAATGCGGAAAGTAAAGCGCACAAGACACCAGAGATTTTTTTAACGAGGAAACGACAACCTGTAGAAAAACCTCGGGTGTTAATACATAATTTCGGATGGACACGTGGTACCATCTCCGAAGACTGTACACAGAAGCAGCGTGAACCGCGAAGGACAGGAGCACACCCCAGGAAAGCAGTATCTCATCACGAGATGATGAAATCCAAGGGAGGAGATTGAAGGATCACCAACCTAGGATACTAAGAGGAAGCAGGCACGCCAAGGAGCAGTCACACCGCATTAAATGTTGTAGACAGCATGACAGAAATCGTCTGTCGAGTGGGGATTAGTCCAGCCAACGGTGGAGAGCAGAAACCTAGACCAATAAGAAGCCGACAATATAAGGATACATCAAGGATCCTCCACATAGTAGTACGAAGAGCCAGGATTGGACGAGAAGGGCGGTCACTGAAGATTGATGATCTGATCAAGGAGCATCAAGAGAGCGAAGCAACCAAGGATAGCAAAGAACGACGCCCACTGAAGTAATATAAATATCGCTTCTCTTCAGCAGCAAAGGGGGTCGCATAGTTTGGAAATGATAGCTAGGAGTGAGAATCCTTGGGTGAATACTCTCAAGATTTCATGTGACCTCTATCCGTAACAAATTAAAGTGACTAATAGTGTAAACAAGAGAAAACCTTATCGATTTCGTATAATAGAACAACAGATTTTACCCCCCGAGGACGTAGGCACACAGCTGCTTAACCTCGTTAATTGTTGTGTTGGTTATCATTGCAGTCATATTTATTGTAGTTAAGTTTGACGATCATCTCCAAGGTGATCCCACGATTATGGTCGGTAGCCAACTTGGTTCATAATAACTAACGATAATACGTTCAAACCCTTGAACAGATCCCAGGTTGTTAACGAACATAGGCCACCAATGACCTAAGTAATCGATACTTTAATAACTTTTATTTGTAGTATGATATGGGAAAATTAGTATCAACAGTTTGGCGCTAGAAACAGGGACCAGTTCCTTGTAGATTTAAAACAACCATATTTTAACAAAAATCCCAGTTAGTTGTGTTTTCCTTTTCTCATCACCTTTTGTATTTGGTTATAACTTGGTTTGGAGGAACACCAAAGATTGATACCACCTTCTGGTGATTTATGATGTGATAAGTGAGAAACAAACTTGGTTGTAAAAGTAGCAAGTAGGCAATATCCTCCAAATCAAAAAAGGATTTCTTATTGAAAAAACCACCAGATCGATTTCTTACTAATAATTCAAGTTTTGTTGAGGAAATGAGCTATCACCGTCTTCTCAAACTTACCTAAGGAGGCAGCTGGGTAGCAAAAGCTCTGTATTGCTAAAATACACTTTACCACCGTTTTCCTCTTCTGTTGT
Organism: Papaver nudicaule; assembly: GCA_023529015.1. Classification (NCBI taxonomy): domain Eukaryota; kingdom Viridiplantae; phylum Streptophyta; class Magnoliopsida; order Ranunculales; family Papaveraceae; genus Papaver; species Papaver nudicaule. Next base: position 27,165 of record JAJJMA010020246.1, on the reverse strand, counting down.
ATCAACAGGAAAAGGAGTGGAAAAACCTATGGCTAACGAAGCAAGACCATTGGTAACTAGAAGCCGACAACAACCTGCGCTAACACGGAGTAGATTACAATCGCTAAGGGCCCAAGGGGAGACCGATCTTGATCTAGAAGAAGCAATCATGCTACCACGGAGTTCGCACAGGAGCACAGTAGCAACCCCCAGCGAGCAGTTGGTGAATAGAAATCCTTTGTACGGAATGCCGTTACCCGCAGAAGAGATGGCTGAAGAAGAAAATCCAAGACGAGACCAGCTTCACCACACCCCTATCTAGCAGACAAGAAACTCGGTGTCAGTTCACACGGCAACCTCGTCAGAAGAATCAGAAAATGAAATGGGACCCATCATCAACAACGAAGTTAACAATGGAGCCGAAGGAATGAATGAACCTCCTTTAGCAGCGCAGCTGGAAGCTTTACTCCAGGACCAGAGAGAGCAGGACGAGGTTCTATACGCCTTAACTCAGGAGAATCAAGCATTGTGGGACAGAGCCGAAGCACGAGAACTACAATCGCGAGCCCGAAGCTATCAAACCAGAGGGGAGGACGAGGTAAACTCAGAGGCGCCACGAATCTATTCTTCACTAAGGCATAGTATTCGGGCACCGCCACCCGTATGCATACCAGGAGGGTATCAAGGGAGAATCAACTTGCCACAGAGGGAGGTTCACAACATCCCAAGTCATTATGTCTCTCACGGAAGACCGTGTCAATATCAAAGCCACGGGATTCAATCTAAACAGTGGGGAGAGATGATAGCCACACCACAAATGGGAAAAGTGGTCACTCAACTGAAGGTCGTCATGGACCAATTGGCGGACTTGAAGTCTAACCAAGGAGGATACAAGCTGGAGGAAGCCAAGCAGTAAGCCAGGACAACACCGCTATCAATCAGACTTGAACGAAGTAAAATACCACTGAAGTGCCCATTGTCGAACTTCACTTGTTACGACGGAATTACTGGCCCGGCAGCACACCTAAAGTGCTATCTTCGGGTGTTGGCCTACTGGGATACCAATGACGTAGTATTGTGTCGGTATTTTCCATCCAGCCTTACCGGCATAGCATTGATGTGGTTTGACAACCTCAAACCAAACTCAATTGACTCCTTCGAGGAGTAATCTGATATCTTTGTGGAGACGTATATGTATAACAAGGCTACTAAGGCAGGGTTAGATAGGTTATTTTCATTGGCCATCAGGCCTCGAGAAACACTCCAGGCGTACACGGAGAGGTGGCAGAAGATGTGTCAGGCTATAGGGAAGGTCAACCGGAGATCAGCATCAACTGCTACAAGTTCGGACTGGATAGAACGTCTTCTATCTTCGTGGAACTACATGCTCATACGCCGACGACTGAGGGAGAACTGCGTGTAATTCAAGACAAATACATCAGGTTGGAGGACATCCAGATAGATAACCCTCGAGTGCAAGACCGAAGTACCCCACAAAGAACAAACTCGGTAGAAGCTGCACCGGAGACAAGGAAGCGCTCCGCGGAGAGAGACGTCACATCAGGATTCGAAAAGAAACCCAGGTATAAAGACGGGAAGCCAGGGGACAAAGAAAGAAGGGACTACTCAGATATAGTCTATTCCAACTTAACTTTATCGCTCTCGGAGATTTCGAAGAATGAAGGAGGACGACAGGACTTTCCGTACCCATCTACTCGAGGCAGGCAGATAGACGAGACCAAGAACCACAAAGACTACTGCGAGTACCATCAGACTCGAGGGCATGATACCAACGCATGCAAAAACTTGAAGAACACGATCCAAAGGTATATCAACCAAGGAGACTTCGGGCAGTATGTCCAGTTACCTGGGCAGGCGGCAGCAACAACCACCACAGCGACACAGGAAAAGACGGTACGGCTCCCCGAAGGATATAAATCACTCAATATGATCACGTTCCAGCAAGAGAGCGAACCTTCGCTACCAGGAGACATATGTAATAGCTTGAGAAAAAGAAGGAGAAACTCGGAGCACGAGGTATACAAATTAAACGGGAGATTAACCGACGAATGAGAGGAGTGGATGGCGACTCCACTCACATTTTCTACCAAGGACATCAACCAGGATGTCGAAATGCATAATGATCCTTTGGTGGTTACTCTAACAATCCACGGGTGGAACGTTTCTAAGATACTAATAGATGGAGGAAGTTCGCTCAATGTACTCTTCTACGAACCTTATCTTCGGATGGGGTTGAAGGACGGCCAGATGGACGCATCTACGTGTACGATTTATGGATTCAATGGATCCACATCGAAGCCGAAGGGAGAGATAGTTTTGCAGGTAGATGCGGGACCTATGAAGACTATGGCGAGGTTTTACATCGTCGATTCACCCTCGCCCTACAACGCCATCATGGGGAGACTCTGGGTGCACAGCTTGAGAGGAACAGCGTCGACATACCACCAACACCTAAGATTTCCAACACCTTACGGGGAAATGGAGATCAAAGGATACCAGCAAGATGCGCGAAGATGTGAAGCAGCCGAAGCTAAACATCACAACGAAGTCCAAGAAGCACTTAAGAAGAATAAAGGAAAGCGAAAGGAAGAGGAGAAAGAGAAGAGATACAAAGAATACAACGACCAAGTCAAGGCGGCCAAAGCAGCATCATTACTCTCAGTAGTGATGGTGGCGTCAACATCGACTGGGGATAAATAAGAATTTAAGAACGTTACTCCCATAGGACCTCCGAAGCAACTATTCTCATCCATCGAGCCAACGAAAAAAACCAACATCGGGACCGAAGAACGGCCACGAGAGGTGAGCATAGGAGCGTTGTTGGAAGAAACTATGGAAGTAAAACTGAAATAGCTACTAAAGGAGTACTTGGATATATTTGCGTGGACAATGAAGGACATGTCAGGGATAGATCCATCGGTGGTGTCCCATCACCTTCGGATAAATCTGGACACGCCGCCATTCAAGCAAAGAATAAGGAAGGTGGCCCCTATATATATCACGAAGCAGTGGAGAAGGAGTTCCAAAAGCTGATGGATGCTGGATTCATCAGAGAAGTAATGTACCCAAACTGGGTGTCAAACATGGTAATAGTGCCAAAGAAGAACGGAGGCGTCAGAATCTGCATCGACTTCAGCAATCTCAACAAAGCTTGCCCGAGGGATAGTTATCCTTTGCCAAGCATTGATCAACTGGTCGACGCGACTTCTGGCCACGAATTACTGTAATTAATGGATGGATACTCGGGGTATAATCAAATAGCCTTGGCCGAAGAAGATCAGAACATACAACCTTTTTTACTCCGAGGGGTTTATATTGCTACACAAGAATGCCCTTCGGACTGAGAAACGCAGGAGCCACATATCAAAGACTGGTGGATAAAATATTCAAACAGTGGATTGGAAAAAACTTAGAGGTCTACGATGATGATATGCTCGTGAAGAGTCTAAAATCGCAAGATCATTTGGCGGATCTCAGAGAAATATTCGAAGCCATGAGGAGTTGCAAGATGAAGGTAAATCCGGAGAAATGCACCTTCGGGGTGACCTCCGGAAAATTCTTAGGTTACTTGGTCACCAAAAAAGGAATCGAGGTGGACCCGGAGAAAGTCAGAGTTGTGGTGGATATGCCATCACCAAGGAACCTGAAGGACGTTCAAAGGCTGAGCGGAAGACTGCGGCGCTGGGAAGGTTCATAGCTAGATCATCAGATAGGTGCAAGGACTTCTTTTCCACGTTAAGGAAAGATTGCAGGTTCGCGTGGACAGAAGACTGCCAGCAGGCTTTCGAAAAGGTTAAAGAGCACCTAGCAACCCTACCGACGCTACAAAGGCCAGAGAAAGACGTGGTATTAACTTTATATTTGGCGGCAACCAGCAGCGCAATCACATTACACCATATTCTGTGATCCGCAACTGAAACGCAACGTAAGTATGACCGTTGCAAACCGGAACAGAACCTGGACCGTTGCGAAATTGATGCAACGGTGGAGATTTAGTTGCGGATTGATGCAACGGTGGAGATTATGTTTCTATTTCGCAACTGTTTGGTTTCACGTGTGTGTGATGTGCGTGTGGCTTAGGACACTTTAGTACTAGGTGTGTGAAAAAACTGTGTGCCATTTACAAACCGTGTGAAATCGGGATAACTTCCCCTACCTACCCTTTCCATTCATTTTCAGATCTATTTTTTTCCTTCTCTGCTATGCTGTGAATAGAGGCGATAGTTAGGGTTCGTTTTTTTTCCTTCTCTGTTGATTTTGTGTTGTTTGTTGTTGATTTTGGTTCAAGGGTTTATTGAGACGATCGTGTAAGTGTTTATAGTTAGGGTTTGGTGTTGATTTTGGTGTTGTTTCATCTTTTTTTTTTCCATAGTTAGGGTTTCGTTTCAAATCTTTGGATTGATTGTCTCTTTTTCTTGGATTTCAGATGGAAGATAAAACCAAGGGCTATCATTACCTGGAAGAGAAACAAACTCAGGTATAATTTCTTCTTTTCCTTTTAGGGTTTCAGATTCATGATAAAGATTTGGTTTTATGTAATGGGTAATTCATATCGTTTGATTTCTGTTCAGATTTCTTGTTTTTGGGTTTAGATTTTGTGTTTCAGTGTTAGGGTTTTGAAGAATTTATCTTTGTTTGAAGTATTTCAGAGAGATTTTTTTGTTTCATGTGTGAGATGATTGAATATGATAAAATGTGAGTTCTGATTGTAGGTATTTCAATGGTAAGCATGATCGAAAAAAGCAGTGTTCATATCTGAAACCGCCTATATTGGTACCAGTATTATTTATTGAGATTTCTGAAACCACCAATTAGTCCTATCTAATTACTTATGCTGTGTTTTTGAAATTTTACTCAGAGGTTCGTGATGGAAGCTATGGCTGCTATAATTGGAGAAGGATTACATGTTGGTGTGCGAAATATGCCAGGGAAAAAGATTCGGGATGACAGCAAAACATTGCTGCAGACTGGAATCTGTGACAATGATAAGTTAGATGGTCTGGGTTCAGATTTCTGCCCCAAAGATCCTCCACATCTGATTCAATCTGATATGCCTCAGCTTCTGACCAGGTGAATACAATATGCTTCAATCTTTTTCTTTTTTCTTAAATTTTGTCATCTTTTAGTTATTCCTTTCTTAATGTATCGTTTGAACTAGAATGGGTTGATTCTACTGTCACAAACACTAATTCATGATCTCATCAATATTTATTTAGGTACCCACCAAGTCTTGCTATAGACACGGGACTTCTGATGCATCGCGAGATACTCCCTTGACCAATTTGACCAACAGTTTAGAAAGTGATCATGACTTTGTTCTCTCCCCAACTGACATGTAACCGTGCCTGATTCCAGAGCCCTGCCCCCCATCCTGCAAATAGTTTAGATGTGTTGGATGTGGTTCCAGTGCACAGGAAGTCTAGGCGATAAGATCTTGGGACTGTGGTATTAGGAGACCTTTCTCTGTTCATGAGGTAGAAGCACTTGTCCATGCTGTGGAGAAACTTGGAACTGGAAGGTGTCCACCTACTATTTTATTTTCTTGAGTAAGGTCAAGGAGTTTAAGCACTATATGGTTTTCTAACTTCTAACTGTCTCTTCACTTTTTTCTCAGCTGGCGTGATGTGAAGTTACGTGCCTTTGACAACGCAAAACATCGTACATATGTGGATTCAAAGGTACCTCATTTGCACTAGATATTTGCCAAATTCTTTTATTGTTTTGCTTGGTAGCTGTTTGGATAGTCAAATAATGGTAAAGTCAGTTACGTATTCAAGTATATGATTAAGTTGGACAATTCAAGCAGAGTTTTTTTTCCCCTTTTTGTAGTAGCTTCCTGGTAAGAAGGGTTATAGAACCTATGCAGCTATGCTAAAAAGATGGAATAGGCTTTGTTGTTTGATTTTCGTCTTTTTTGTTAGCCTTAGGTAAGTGTTGTTTCCTGATCATGGGATTTGTGAAGTTGTAGAAGGAGCTTCCACATCTAGTAAGCCTTCTAACAACAATGCTGATTGTGTGAAGGAAAACTTTGTGCGTGCTGATCCAAGTTACCTTAACACTCTTGGAAATGCTCATTATGCATGGTGTTTTGGTGCAATAGCTGATCTTGTTGACAATTCCATGGACGCCAAGGCAACTAAGTATGTAATCAGTTTTCTTTTTAACTAACTTTTGTTGTTTCTGCAGAAGTCACTTTTTGGCTCCTACACTCTAGTGATTTAATTTGTATATGTATTTATTGATAAGTAGTACTACCTTAAATTCCATGTAATAATACAAGCGCTTTTCCTGTGAAAACTTACATTGTGTTGTTCATTCTATGCAGGATTGAGATATGGCTCATGAAGATTTAGCGCAATGCTGTCATTTGGGTGCAAAATGAACTGTTGTAAGCGAGTTAGATCGTATTGGAAAATTCGGCATTGGTTTTAAGGTATTTGGATTTCATGTTGTTTATGACTTATAATCCTTCGTTTCCATCATTAGTGGACCTCAGCACAGGTTTGAGAACATGAACTATTTAAATGAATAACCTTTTATCTCAGAAAACGTTTCGGACTTCAGTAAACATCAGTTTCGTATATCAAATTAATTACTTCTGTTCGTCTAAGCTTCCTTTTGAACTCATTCCATGCCTAGTTTACTCCCATGAATAATTAAGTTAGACTAGAAACAATGAATACCCATATATCATTAGGTGGTTATCTCCAGAGAGGTCTTTGATCTCCAAGGATAGAACACCAGATAATTACAATCTATCTATTTCTATTCTTTCTTTATTATAAAGAGAACGTCGACATCATGGTTTCATCAATTTATTTTTATAGTTTATTTCAAGCTTATGATGTAGTCTTTTTGAATTGTCAGGTTATGTTAAAACATGAAGCATTATTTGACAGACCCAGTAGCAAAATGGCATTCAAGCAAAATGGCTTTCAAGCTGAGATAGCACCGGCTACTCTTCTAGTTGTTGATTTTTGGTGGATACATGCTTAACAAAGCAGAAGATCGATTACCGGAATCTACAAAGCACTTGAAGTTGATTTGAATGTAAGAGTTCTTTTTTCTCATAAACACTGTAATTTTTGTAAGATTTCTTCTATTCAAATATAAGAACAAATGTCTATCTATCACTTTGTAAGGACATGAATTATATATATTCAACTTGTACTAGTAATAATGGTTCTAAGTATTTGTGTGTGGAGAATGATATATATATATATGTTTGGAGAAGCACCAGGTCAAAGTCTGACTGACCTTGTTTTGACCAGGTCAAAGACTGACTAGGTCAAAGTCAAGGTCGGTCTTCTTTGACCTGGTCATTTTTTTGACCTCAGTAAAAACTTTCACAACGGTTCAGCTGGCGTTGCATCATAAATGGGATGTAACGGGCCGAAGACCGTTGCATTTTCCGTTGCGGCCCAAAAATCGCAACGTTAACAATGCCGTTTCCAAAATTTGTTACACCACCTTTCGTAACAGCAGGGCGACCGTTGCGACCAGGAATAGCAACATACCAGGGTTCGTTGCGACCAGCAAAATATGGTGTAGTGTCAGCGCGGTCCTAGTTCAGACAATCAAGAAAGAAGAGATACCCATTTACTACATCAGCAAAACTCTGTACCCAGCTGAAAGAAACTACATGAAGATGGAGCAGATCATCCTAGCACTTGTGTTTGTCCCATAAAAGCTGCGAACCTATTTCAACGCACATATGGTAAGAGTACTAACGAATCGGACAAGTCCTCAAAAACTCAGAAAGAGTAGGACGTATAGCCAAATGGAATGCACAGGTAACGCAGTTCAAAATTATATTCGAACCTCGAACACCGGAGAAATCACAGTTGTTAGCAGACTTCTTGGAGGAATTACCCCTCAAAGACGAAGAAGAAATAGATGATATACCAGGAGCCGAGGAAGACAAAGAAGATCCTAATGATCTGCTGGAGCCAGTCAACTCTCGAAGGTGGGTGTTTTTACCTGGAAAAACAATGCACCGTCTCTGGGTACTTTCGTAGTGATCGAGATCAAAGTCGAACAAGACGAGCCTAAACCAAGTCAATGGCCGTTCACGTCTTGCTTCGGTCACATAGAGGATAGAGGTTGATCTAGGGAGGGAAACAGCGAAGAAACTTGAGATCAGGTTGAGGATGTGTTTTGGGTGTAAGAGTTCAAGATTTCCGTCGTGAAGGTGACTGGAAATCTCCAAGGCTCGAAGTGTGTTGGTTGCTCAGGCTTGTTTACTCTGAGGCTCTGGTTCATTCAGGTGTTCTGAATGTCTGGTTGTTTCCGGATGATCTTCTTGCCTTGGAAGATAGAGGAGGCCTCTATTTATAGTTTTTGAACTCACCATGATCTCTCGACAGAGAAGGTGGAAGTCGTAGAAGAGTGGGGGAGTGGAGGACATGGGTTGGTTTCTGTAACTGCCTGAGTTGTGTAGAACATGTCCACTTGCACCATCTTCTCGTAACTGTCCACTATCTCCATCAGTTTCTTTCAACTGTCGTAGACCGCCAGACCAATACCCCTAAAGTTATCCCCCCGTGTGATGTTTTGATATCTCGAGTGATACGCAGATATTGCGTAGTTGAGTTGAGTTGAGTCTGAGTAGACTCGTATGACTAATTGTCATGACCAACATGAGTGTGGTACCTCCAGGACACGAGTATAGGAGTGACCTTGGCTGTTGGCCAAGGCCAGGAGTTCATAGCGCCATTGGCTTGTGGCGCCATAGCCCAAGGGGCTACGGCTTTGGCCTTTGGCCAAGGCTAACTTCCAAAGAGCTTGTTTAGCGCTAATCCTATTATCATGGCGCCACGGCCTTGGCCTTTGGCCAAGGCCAACTCATCTTGTTGTTGCGCCATGATTCATGGCGCCACGGCCTTGGCCTTTGGCTAAGGCTATTTTCTCGTGAACCCACGGTGGCTCATGGTTCACGGTGCCATGATATATGGTGTTATGACCTTGGCATCTGGCCGAGGTCAACTTTGTTGCAGCTGGTGCGTGCTGGCTATGCCTTGGTTATGGTGTGCATGCTTACGCTACAACATACTTGAAGTAATGGCGTGTTTATCCATGGTATGTTAGACCATCCTGAGTTTGGGATGAGGTTTGTTTAAGCATGTTTAAGCTGTTGTGTGCTTCTCAGGGAGTTCTGGACAGGCCTAGAACTTCGATATTCCTGAGGTTTTCATTAAGACTCGAGTGTTGAGTCGTATAAAGAGGAAATCCATGAGGATGAGTCTCTGTTAACTCTTCACCATGTACCATATAGTGATCTGGTTCTGATGCCGAGGAATTCGAGGCGATGTAGACATGAAGCAGATTAATGGGTTTAATGTGCTGGTGAGATTATCAGTATTGCACTATGATATCATCCTCTCCATCGGGGGTTATAAGAGAGAACTCATAGAGAGTTTATTCAGCTCGTAGAACGGGTTGCATTCAAAGTAGTTTAAATCACTAAAATCGGCCGATTAAATCGTGATTAATCGCGAATCGCTACTTGCCCGATATGATTCACAAAAAATCACCGATTCTGATTTTGGGCGATTTACTCGGCCGATTTTAACGATTTTAGCCGATTTTCAACCAAAACGAGTCGCCGATTTCCTAGGGGCATTTTGGAAATTTTATCTAAGTAGGTTATAAAATTGAATTCACTAAAATTTTGAGTTTGATTTGGAGTGATTACATGTTTAAGTTATGTTTTAAATTGATTGAGCTTGGAACTTGTATTTTGAACTAATTTCTTTATGTTGAGTTGAACTTATTTAGTTTAATTGTGTCTATGTTAAACTTATTTGTTTTTAATAGTATTATTTTCTATTATTAGTGTTATATGATCAAGTATAGGATCTATAGGTTATATAAATTTTAAATTGCAATCCGATTTTTCAAACCGATTTTTTCCGATTTCCTCCCCCGAGGTTTTCGCAAATCGCTCCAAGGAGTTCGACCGAGTCACCGATTTTACCGATTTAAACTACGCTGGTTGCATTCGGAGCTATAGAGATGTGCCTGAATAGGCAACTGCCTTTAGGTAAGGCGTGATCAGAGAGTGGTTTTACAATCTTGTCCCTCTCTCATTTTCCACCATCTACAGTGGGAAGTGTTCGTGAATGGGTCTTCCAACAAAGAAGGCGCAGGGATAGGAATCGTAATAACCACACCAACAAGAGATAAAATCCTACATGCATTCAGGATAGATTTTGAAGAGTACACAAACAACATCGTCGAGTACGAAGCAGTGATCCACGCACTACGGATGATAATCGAGTTAGGCATCACGAACGTCAGGATCACAAGCGACTCACAACTCGTCATCAGGCAAATCGAACTCAAGTACCAAACTTTGGATTTATGCCTCTCTGCATACTTGAAGCTAGCACAAGAACTCACAGCGAAGATTGAAAAAGTAATCTACAGGCACGTAACAAGGAAAGACAATAGACATGCAGACGCGTTGGCATATATATCATCTATGCTACTGTTTTTACCTGCAATAACAATGTATCGTATCTGGGTACTTTCGTAGTGCTCGGAGATCAAAGTCGAACAAGACAAGCCTAAACCAAGAAAATGGCTGTTCCCGTCTTGCTTCGGTCACAGAGAGGATAGAGGTTGGTCTAGGGAGGGAAACAACGAAGAAACTTGAGATCAGGTTGAGGATGTGTTTTGGGTGTAAGAGTTCAAGATCTCCGTCGTGAAGTTGACTGGAAATCTCCAAGGCTAGAAACGTGTTTCGATTCTCAGGTGTGTTTTCTCTGAGGTTCTGATGTTCTGGTTGTTTCTGTTTTTTGTGTTCTAGCTGTTCTGAACGTTCTGCTTTGGAAGATAGAGGAAGCCTCTATTTATAGTTTTGAACTCACCCTGATCTCTCGACAGAGAAGGTGGAAGTCGTGGAAGAGTGGGGGAGTGGAGGACATGATTTGGTTTCTGCAACTGCCTGAGTCGTGTAGAACATGCCCACTCGCGCCATTTTCCCGTAACTGTTCACTACCTCCATCAGTTTCTTTCAACTGTCGTTGACCGCCAGACCAATACCCCTAAAGTTATCCCCTCGTGTGATGTTTTTGATGTCTCGAGTGAGTGATACGCGGATATTGCGTAGTTGAGTTGAGTAGAGTAGAGTTGTATGACTAATTGTCGTGACCAACATGAGCGTAGTGCCTCCGGGACACGAGCACAGGAGTGGCCTTGGCTATTGGCCAAGGCCATAAGTGTTTAGCGCCATAGCCCAGGAGGCTACGGCCTTGGTCCTTGGCCAAGACCAATTTTGAACGAGCTTTGCGGTTGTTATGTTATGGTGGCGCCATGGCTCATGGCGCCACGGCCTTGGCCTTTGGCCAAGGCCAACCTGTTGAGGCGCCATGGATTATGGCGCCACGGCCTTGGACATGTTTGCGACTATATTCCTCGTCACGGTCTTGGCCTTTGGCCAAGGCTAAGTAGGTTCGTGGCGCCTTGCGCCATGGCCTTGGCCTCTTGGCCAAGGCTGATTTTTGTGGATCCATGGTGTCTCATGGTTTGTGGTGCCATGCTATGTGGCGTTATGGCTTTGGCATCTGGCCAAGTCTCGACTTTGGGGCAACCTGTGCCTTAGTCGTGGTGTGAGTTCTTATGCTACATCACACTTAAGGTCATGGCGTGTTTATCCATGTTAGGCTAGACCATCCTGAACTTGGGATTAGATCCGCTTAAGCCTGTTTAGGCTGATGTATGCCTCTCAGAGAGCTCTGGACCGGCCTGGAGCTTCAATATTTCCGAGGTTCGCATCAAGACTCGTATGTTGAGTCGTATTTAAGAGGAAATCCATGAGGATACGTCTCTGTTGATTCTTCACCGTGTACCATTAAGCGATCTGGCTCTGAGCAGATCAATGGGTTTAATATGTTGGTGAGATTATCAGTACTGCTCTATGATATTACCCTCCCCACCGGAGTAATAAGAGAGAGCTCATAGAGAGTTTATTCAGCTCATGGAATGGGTTGCACTCTGAGCTATAGAGATGAGCCTGAATAGGCGATTGCCTTTAATAAGACATGGTTTCGAGAGTGTTTTGACAATCTTGTCCCTCTCTCATTTTTCACCATCTAAAGAAAGTCCCCTGGTTAGTGTGGAACAGAAATGTTTCATGCTAAGCACTCAGATGGTGATGTTATCTTTCGAGGGTTGTGTTGTTTTTTTTTTTTTTTTTTTAAAGGGGTTTCAAAGACTAGGTCTCAGTGTGAACAACCCTAATAGTCAAGAGCGATTTTGTGCTTGAGAAAGTTTTTTTTTTTTAAACAAGGACGTGCATGCGCATGGGGGGCGGAGGCGGCCATGGCGCTATGGCCATGGCGCCACGAGAAGTGGCGCGGACGCGGCCATGGCGATATGGCCATATTGCCTCGAAATCCGTGTCGTTTTTTTTTTTTTTTCAAAGGGGGCCGTCGGCCCTCTCCTCTCTCCCTTCTTTTGAGAGTCCCACCAGGACCGGGATTCCATAATTATACATGTATATATATATTCATGCCTAGGTTAAACTTTCAACAAAGAGGGAAGGATAAAGATAGGTTTCTCAGAGCAGTTTTCTTCTTCTTTCTGATCACTCTCTCCCCTTTTTTTATTATTATTATCTGTATTTGCGACCTTGCTCACCATGTCGTCAAGTGGAGCTACATCACAGAGCAATAAGGTAAACTAGGGTTTTAAGTGGCCTAGGTTTTTTTTTTTAGTATATATATATATGCGGGTGAGGACTTGGTGGCGCCATGTTCATGGCGCCACACACAGACCTGTCGAATTTTTTTTTATTTTTTTTTAAGGTGACTTCGCATTGATCGAAGTCAA
>JAJJMA010020246.1:0-14231 GCA_023529015.1 Papaver nudicaule | reverse complement strand
TTTTTTTTTTTTTTCGGCCTCGGCCAAGCCGAGGCCAAGTTTGTCGGCGCCATGAATATGGCGCCACACGCGTACTCGTAAAAGAGATTATATATATTATTATTTTTATTTTTTTTAGGGTGACTTCGTCATTGATCGAAGTCAAGTTGGCGGTGCCATGGATATGGCGCCGCATACATGCATAAATTTTTGTTGTACATGTATTCCAATAAGCATTTACGCCTAGGCATTTATGTTTTTAGAAAATACGAGTAGCGATGACTTACTTGAATTTGTTTGCATGCTGCAGAGGAAGCGTGGCGGTAACCAGAAGTCAATTTCCAGCCATCATTCTGTTCGTGATACTGCTGCCAGGACTCCCAAGTGTGATGACAGCTTTTCATATGCTCCTGTTGTTAGGAACCCGACCGCCTTTGTTGGTCGCGGAGACTTTTCTGCCTGTTTCATCCCAAGGCAAGGCGACTTCGACGATTCTCTGAACGTGGTGCCGTCGGAGACTGTTAGGTTTTGTATGGAATCCAAGGCGCTTGAGGGTGTACCTGTTGACTTCAGAGTTTCGTCCTTCGCCGTGCCACTTTGTTGTGCTTGGTACGACTTTGTGCTAACTAACGAGAAGGTTCGGCCGATCTTGTAGCGGCCAGGAGTCTTCCATGCGGTGAAGGCAACTAGGAACTTGAGAATGTATAAGTATTCTGGCGCCATTGTTACTTTCCTCCTTCGTTGGTGTAGGGCAACAAAGACTTTCGTGACCAGTTGGGGTGAGTTCGCGATCTCCCTAGAGTCAGTGGCTGCTTTATATCATCTTCCAATGTTAGGGAATCTCCCAGATAGCTGTTCTTCGGCTCAAGGCGCGATGATCGAGGTTTTGAACAGGAAGATCCAAGAATTGCAGGTACCCAAAGCTTATTCAAACGAGAATTATATTAAGTGGACCGATCACTGGTATGTGGGTGGCGTAAGTCCCAATGGGGGAACTCCCGAGAGTGTTCTCTGTATTGCCGCGTTCCTAGTACTCTGGTTGTCCAGGGATATTTTCGCTGATGCTCCTCGTGGTACTTTGAAACCTCATGCCGTTCCCCTTGTTGTTCTCCTGGCTCATGGTCAGAGCTTGCCTATCGGCAGATTGTTCCTCGGTTCTCAGTATGCTCAGTTCGATGCTTTCGTCCGGGATATGTCGGTTCCCGGTGTCAGTAGGGTCAGTACTTACGGAAACCCCTCGTTTATCCAGGCGATCTTGTGGGAGCATTGCATACCTCATAGACCCAGAAAGGGGGCTTCTCTGAATAACACATTGAAGGGGTGTTCTCGAATCCTGCAGTGGAATAGCAAGTTGCCCATTCCCTCTCCGGAGTTGAGGGATTTGCTAGATGATGAGAGGAATGTCGACTTCCGCGCGTGGTATACTAACTCTTCCTCTGATATCATACAACCCATAACTTTCACGGAGGACCCTGGTGTTGAGGTACGATCAGGACCTCGAGAGTCGAATGGCCTTACTATTGGGCAAGCTATCTTTATCAACAGCAGCACTCCTGGTTACCTCCTTGGTTACCTTCACGGAGAAGAGGTGGTAATTCCTTATAATATTGATAGGGCGGCGAGAGTGATGGGTTTCGATCAAGATGTGCCGAAGAAGTTATCCCTTGTGCCTTCTGCGGCTAAATTGCGGTCCTCGCTCGACGTATCACTTCACCTCGGTCGCCGTTCTCCCTTTATCTTTCGTCACCGACCAACGAGGATGACTCTCGAGTATCATGAGTTTTGGAATGGTACTCTCGAAGTCCTTCGTGGTTTCTTCAACGGGGGAAGTCAGGGTACTCTTGTCGCTCCCATTCAGGTATGGTGATCCGACTGCAATTTCCTCTTGGTTAAAAGATGTCGTTCTCCTTACCCTTCATTATTCTTCTGCAGGCGTGCTCTACCCCTAGTCCCCAGTCGGACGATATGGCTTCAGTTCGAGATACCAGGAGGAATCGACCTCGGATGAGGATTCCCCAGGGATACGTACCAGAGTATGAGGACGTTGATGTGACGGTAGTGGATCTTTTACCAAGACTGTTTTGCTTCTCTGTTAATGTTTAGTCGAGTCTTCATTCTTGAATTGCCTTTCTTGCAGACGGATCATCTAGGAGACAACGAGCCAGTGGGGTCTTCGACTGTTGGTGACAAGGAGCGAGAGGTAATTGAGACGTTCAATGCTTCATCGCTTCTTCGTGAGGAGCCACGTCCTGTCGCGGTAAGGGATTCACGCTCTCTATGTCCTTAGCTATTTCTTCCTTATTTCTAGACCAGTGGTAACTCACGCCCTCTTTTTTGACTCCTCCATTTTTTTAGTCTACGAAGGAGAGTAGAGAGTTCATGCGCGACGAGATGGTGGTGACTAGTGGCGTAGCTTCCCCTGTTACCGTAGGCGTGTCCATGGGCGAAGGTGACGAGGAGGAATTCGTCGAGAACGGCAACACTGAGGAGAATGTGGGCTCCGACTCCGGGGATGCTGCTGATACTGAGATCGGGGCCAGGGAGGCTAGACTGAACGCGCTTTACCCGGGTCGAGGTGTTGTTTTTCCCCTCCTGAGTAGAGTCCGGTCCTACCAGGTGGCCATATGCGGTTTCGTTGTTTCCCGAGAGTATGAGGACATGTACACACGCATCTGGAGAGAGTTCGGGCATATTGCAAGGGAGGACGCAAACCGTGACATGGCGGAAGGGTTCGTCGGAGTTCTGTTGGAGCGGATTGCTGAGATGCAGGAAAACTCCATGCATGGGGTCGAACCAGGGATGCTGCAGGATTGGGAGGATGTTATAGCAGCTGCTGAGTCTGAGTCCTACAATGTGACTTGCCTCCGGGAGAGGTTCGAGAAGCGGAAAAATGCGAAGGTTGGGGCTGAGGGGGTTACAAAAGACGTCCTCGCAGCGAAAGAAAAGGAGGTTGCTGAACTGAAAGCTAGGTTTGTGAAGGAGCGGGAGGTTCTTTCAAACATGAGAGATTCTTATGAAAAGGCTAAGGATACTGTGTTATTTGGTCTTTTCTGATTGTTTTGGTTTTGTTTCTCGACTCATGGTTTTGGGAATTCTTTATTACTATTCATTCGAAAGACAATGATAGAACGAGTCTCATGTCTCGACTATGTACAATGGTTTTATGTTTTTTTTTTTTTATAACTAAGGTTTAATTGGGATATGCTTCAATCCGCTTTTCCTTGATTATTATCGCATCCTTGCATCCGTCTTTGAGCGAGGCGAGTTTGTAGTACCCGTTCAGCGCGGATTTAATAACCACGTAAGGTCCTTCGGGCTGTCCCCCTCCTTGTCTGTTAGTCTTCATCACCAATTCTCCCATTTCGTAACCTCCGTCGTTGGTTACCGGGGCTCTAAGGCGGTGAAGCTTCCGGTATAACGGTGATTTTCGAGGACAGCGGGTAAACCCTGTTGTCGTTGGTTTTCTCGTCCCCTATTTCTAATTGGCTAAACAAGGTATCAAGGGTTTCATGGCCAGGGGAAGAGGTCGTCCATCTTCTAAAATATTGAGTAGGGTTCATGATCCACCCATACCTCGCGATAAGCGCTCCATCCGTCTTTTGCGGGGATGCCATCCTTGATCTTTTCTCGGAGGTTGGCGAGGCTCCTTCTTCCTCGTACAGGGATATCGTCGTTGGGTGGAGATCCTCTGGCTCAGTTGGTGCTCCAAGTGGGATTGCGGCTTCGTTAAGTAGACTCTGGTTGTGTTTGAACCAAGGGTGACCGAGGACCATGTCGTGCTCTGAGTCTCGTGGGACCACATAGAGTTCAGTCTCTGTTCGTACTTCGTTCACCTCTATTTGTAGAGTTGTTCGTCCACGAGTCGTCACCGTCCTTCCTTCAGGATCCTCCAACGTCTCTGGTGAACCGGTGACATCGTGTAGCGAGCCTCCCGAAGCTTCTAGTGTTGTTGCAGAGATGATGTTGATTTTCGCTCCTGGATCCAACAATGTATTGGGGAAGCCGACGTCGCGTATATGCGCGGTAGTGAGTATTCCCCAACCTTGTCTAGCTAGTAGTCCCCAGTCGTATCTTACTGAAGCCTTGCCTGGGGTTGACGAGCGCGGGTCTTCTTCCTCTCCAAATGGCAGCCGTCTTCCTGACACCACGTGGTTGAGCGCTGTTGTTTTTACCTGCAAAAACAAGTGTACCGTCTCTGGGTACTTTCGTAGTGCTCGGTGATCAAAGTCGAACAAGGCAAGCCTAAACCAAGGATGGCCGTTCCCACCTTGCTTCGGTCACAGAGAGGATAGAGGTTGGTCTAGGGAGGGAAACAGCGAAGAAACTTGAGATCAGGTTGAAGGTGAGTTTTTTGGGTGTTTGAGTTCAAGATTTCCATCGTGAAGTCGACTAGAAATCTCCAAGGCTAGAATGAGTTCAGATTCTCAGGCGTTTTTCTCTTAGGCTCTGTGTGTTTTCTGGATATTCTCAGTGTTCTAGTTGTTCTGAACCTCCTGCCTTGGAAGATAGAGGAAGCCTCTATTTATAGTTTGAATTCACCCTGATCTCTCGACAGAAAAGGTGGACGTCGTGGAAGAGTGGAGGAGTGGAGGACATGCGTTGGTTTCCGTAACTGCCTAAGTTATGTGGAGCATGCCCACTCGTGCCATCTTCTCGTAACTGCCCACTATCTCCATCAGTTTCTTTCAACTGCCGTAGACCGCCAGACCAATAACCCTAAAGTTATCCCCCCGTGTGATGTTTTGATGTCTCGAGTGAGTGATACGCGGATATTGCGTAGTTGAGTTGAGTAGAGTCGTATGACTAAGTGTTGCGTAGTTGCTTTGAACTAGGTGTTTTTACCTGCAAAAACAAGTGTACCGTCTCTGGGTACATTCGTAGTGCTCGGAGATCAAAGTCGAACAAGGCAAGCCTAAACCAAGGATGGCCGTTCCCACCTTGCTTCGGTCACAGAGAGGATAGAGGTTGGTCTAGGGAGGGAAACAGCGAAGAAACTTGAGATCAGGTTGAAGGTGAGTTTTTGGGTGTTTGAGTTCAAGATTTCCGTCGTGAAGTCGACTAGAAATCTCCAAGGCTAGAACGAGTTTAGATTCTCAGGTGTTTTTCTCGGAGGCTCTGTGTGTTTTCTGGATATTCTCGGTGTTCTAGTTGTTCTGAACGTTCTGCCTTGGAAGATAGAGGAAGCCTCTATTTATAGTTTGAACTCACCCTAATCTCTCGACAGAGAAGGTGGACGTCGTGGAAGAGTGGAGGAGTGGAGGACATGCGTTGGTTTCCGTAACTGCCTGAGTTGTGTAGAGCATGCCCACTCGTGCCATCTTCTCGTAACTGCCCACTATCTCCATCAGTTTCTTTCAACTGCCGTAGACCGCCAGACCAATACCCCTAAAGTTATCCCCCCGTGTGATGCTTTGATGTCTCGAGTGAGTGATATGCGGATATTGCGTAGTTGAGTTGAGTAGAGTCGTATGACTAAGTGTTGCGTAGTTGCTTTGAACCAGGAAGTATGCGTGGCTATGGCCATGATTTTGGCCAAGAGTAGGTATGGCGCCATGGCCTTTTGGCCAAGGCAAAACCTCTTGTGGCGCCATGAATATGGCGCCATGGCCCATGGCCGTGTTCTGGACATGCCATGTATCTTGTGGCGCCATTAATATGGCGCCATGGCCTTTTGGCCAAGGCAAACTATCTTGTGGCGCCATCATGGCCCATGGCCGTGTTTTGGACGGACTATTCACCTTGCGACGCCATGAATATGGCGCCATGGCCTTTTGGCCAAGGCGAAAACCTCTTGTGGCGCCATGAATATGGCGCCATGGCCCATGGCCGTGTTTTGGACAGGCCATGTATCTTGTGGCGCCATGAATATGGCGCCATGGCCTTTTGGCCAAGGAATAATCTTGTGGCGCCATGAATATGGCGCCATGGCCCATGGCCGTGTCTTGGACAGGCCATGTATCTTGTGGCGCCATGAATATGGCGCCATGGCCTTTTGGCCAGGCCAGCTAGGCCAATCTTTGTGGTGTTATAGCTTTGTGGTGCCATGCTATGTGGCGTCATGGCTTTGGCATCTGGCCAAGCTCATCTTTGCGGCATCATGTGCCTTAGTCGTGGTGTGCGTGCTTACGCTACAACCCCTTTTGAAGTCATGGCATGCTTATCCATGGTACGCTAGACCATCCTGAACTTGGGATTAGGTCCGATTAGGCCTGTTTAGGCTGGTGTATGCTTCTCAGAGAGCTCCGGACCGGCCTGGAGCTTCAATATTTCCGAGGTTTGCACCAAGACTCGTGTATTGAGTCGTATTTTAAGAGGAAATCCATGAGGATACGTCTCTGTTGATCTTTCACCGTGTACCATCAAGCGAGGTCTGGCTCTGAGCTGATCGATGGGTTTAATATGTTGGTGAGATCATTGATACTGCTCTATGACATTACCCTCCCCACCGGAGTTATAAGAGAGAGTTCATAGAGGGTTTAGCTTCATGGAATGGATTGCACCCTGAGCTATAAAGATGAGCCTGAATAGGCGACTGTCTTTAATAAGACATAGTTTCGAGAGTGTTTTGACAATCTTGTCCCTCTCTCATTTTCCACCATCTACAGCTGTAAACATGTCTCGTCGTTGCGACTTCGAGAAACTCAAGATTTCGCATAGTTGGTGCATCAGATTCTCTACTCTCTGATTCACGGGTTCTTTGTGATCCGCGAGAGTTTGGATGTGGGGGGCTCTGGGCATGGCATATAAGAACGTGCTTTGGCCTTGACAACGTGTTCTTCGAGAATTCGTTTGAAACTGTTGCACTGGATCGTGGCGTGGCTGATTCTCCTGTGATAATGACAATAATGAGGGTGCTTTATCTCCTCAGCAGTGGGAGGCCTCAATGTTCTGGGCAATTCTACGAGTTTGTCTCGGACTAAAGAGTCTAGCAGTTGTTCCATCTCCCTCGTCGTGAGGTCGTTTGGTAGATCGATCTCTTCTTGTCTTTGTTGCGAGCCCCCTTCCGGTATTACGCTCTGTGCCGTTGGGTCGTGTGCTTGGTGTTCAGTGAGGTATTCTCCCGCTTTTCTCTTCCTGTTGTTGCCTAAGCTTCTATTGTTTTCTTCAGTGAGTTCCCCATGCTTCAGTAGTTGAGCCCTCTCTCTCAAGTGGGTATTATAGATATAGACCTTGCTGCTGCCTCCTGGAGTTCGGCGAGAGTCTGGAACTGAAGATCTTCTAAGAGAGCACGGTAGATAGGAGTCATGGTACCAGTGCAAATTTCCACTAGTTGTGGCTCTGTTACGTCCGGGGCCCAGCAACCGAGGGCTTGTCCTTTGAACCTCTTCACGTACTCGTCAGGGCATTCCCCAGCTTTTTGACGTACTTTACTTAAATCGGAGAGAGTTACCTTCCCAAAAAGAAATTCCTTAAAGAAGGCGTTCATCAATCCATTCCAGGTGCTCGTGGTTCTTGGTGGGAGATGAGCGTACCATTGGTAAGCTCTTCCGATAAGAGACTTCGGGAACTCGTTAAGCCTCAAGGTATAACTGTATCCGTATTCCCCCAGGGACTCTAGGAAATGCGATATATGTTCTCGTGCATGACCGGTTCCGTCGTACATGGGAAAAGAAAGGGTGGTGTAGGCTCGAGAAGTTTTTCGGTCTGGTTGGTTGTCGTCCCTGTGGTGTGCGGCCATAGGCGATCCGTCCCTCGTTCTTGTGATGGTCCTTTCCACTGCTGGGACTCCAGGGGCGTTCGGTGGTTCCTCCGCCAGAGACTTGAGGTAGGCTGTAATCTCCATCAAGGTGGCCGTGATGTTCATTTGTTGGTTAGCGAGAGCATCCTGTCGCCGGGCTATTTCTTCTATAGTTGGAGGTGTTGGCGGGTCCTCGCCTCTTCTGCAGTTGATATTGATCGGGTGATGGCTATTAGGATTCAAAGTGTTGAGGTGAGGGTGAGGTTCTTCATACCCTATCCCTAGCCCAGACATTCTAAGATGACTTTCTGGAACCGAGAGAATGATCTCCCACTGTGGTCGCCAACTGTTTTTACCTGCAAAAACAATGTACCGTCTCTGGGTACTTTCGTAGTGCTCGGAGATCAAAGTCAAACAAGACAAGCCTAAACCAAGAAAATGGCCGTTTCCGTCTTGCTTCTGTCACAGAGAGGATAGAGGTTGGTCTAGGGAGGGAAATAGCGAAGAAACTTGAGATCAGGTTGAGGATGTGTTTTGGGTATAAGAGTTCAAGATCTCCGTCGTGAAGTCGACTGGAAATCTCCAAGGCTAGAAACGTGTTTCGATTCTCAGGTGTGTTTTCTCTGAGGCTCTGATGTTCTGGTTGTTTCTGTTTTTTGTGTTCTAGCTGTTCTGAACGTTCTGCCTTGGAAGATAGAGGAAGCCTCTATTTATAGTTTTGAACTCACCCTGATCTCTCGACAGAGAAGGTGGAAGTCGTGGAAGAGTGGGGGAGTGGAGGACATGAGTTGGTTTCTGCAACTGCCTGAGTCGTGTAGAACATGCCCACTCGCGCCATCTTCTCGTAACTGTCCACTACCTCCATCAGTTTCTTTCAACTGTCGTAGACCGTCAGACCAATACCCCTAAAGTTATCCCCCCGTGTGATGTTTTTGATGTCTCGAGTGAGTGATATGTGAATATTGCGTAGTTGAGTTGAGTAGATTAGAGTTGTATGACTAATTGTCGTGACTAACATGAGTGTAGTGCCTCCGGGACACGAGCACATGAGTGGCCTTGGCTATTGGCCAAGGCCATAAGTGTTTAGCGCCATAGCCCAGGAGGCTACGACCTTGGTCCTTGTCCAAGGCCAATTTTGAACGAGCTTTGCGGTTGTTATGTTATGGTGGCGCCATGGCTCATGGCGCCACGGCCTTGGCCTTTGGCCAAGGCCAACCTGTTGAGGCGCCATGGATTATGGCGCCACGGCCTTGGCCTTTGGCCAAGGCCTACTTGTTGTGGCACCATGGATTATGGCGCCACGGCCTTAGCCTATGGCCAAGGCCAGCCTGTTTGCGGCTATATTCCTCGTCACGGTCTTGGCCTTTGGCCAAGGCTAAGTAGGTTCGTGGCGCCTTGCGCCATGGCCTTGGCCTCTTGGCCAAGGCTGATTTTTGTGGATCCATGGTGTCTCATGGTTTGTGGTGCCATGCTATGTGGCGTTATGGCTTTGGCATCTGGCCAAGTCTCGACTTTGGGGCAACCTGTGCCTTAGTCGTGGTGTAAGTGCTTATGCTACATCACACTTAAGGTCATGGCGTGTTTATCCATGTTAGGCTAGACCATCCTGAACTTGGGATTAAGCCTGTTTAGGCTGATGTATGCCTCTCAGAGAGCTCTGGACCGGCTTGGAGCTTCAATATTTCCGAGGTTCGCATCAAGACTCGTATGTTGAGTCGTATTTAAGAGGAAATCCATGAGGATACGTCTCTGTTGATTCTTCACCATGTACCATTAAGCGACCTGGCTCTGAGCAGATCAATGGGTTTAATATGTTGGTGAGATTATCAGTACTACTCTATGATATTACCCTCCCCACCGGAGTTATAAGAGAGATCTCATAGAGAGTTTATTCAGCTCATGGAATGGGTTGCACTCTGAGCTATAGAGATGAGCCTGAATAGACGATTGCCTTTAATAAGACATGGTTTCGAGAGTGTTTTGATAATCTTGTCCCTCTCTCATTTTTCACCATCTACAGCTACGAGATCCCAGTGTCACATTCATCAAGGTGGGAAGAGTGTATGAACCATCGGTGAATACTGAAACGACGGGAGAACGTGGAAGGAGTATCCAGCCCACCAAACACAGAATGCAATGAGATAGAGAACGACTGGAGAGTACCCCTTCACCAATACTTAAGTAATAAAACATTGCCCGAAGATCCCAAGTACGCTAAGAAGATCATCTCAAGGGCGGCAAGATATCACCTCCGGGAAGGAATCCTCTACAAAGCTACGTTCCTAGGACCATTGCTCAGATGCGTCACGAAGGAAGAAGGGTTACACATTTTGAGAGACATACATTACGGAGACGCGGGCAACCATAGCGGCATGAGATCCCTGACGCAGAAAGCCCGACTACAAGGATATTACTGGCCAAGCATGAACAGAGACGCACTGGAAATGGAGAGACGATGTTTACCTGCCAGCAGTTTGCAAGAAAATTCAAAGCACCAGCAACGGATTTGAACGCGGTGCTGAGCCCCTGGCCATTCGCGAAGTGGGGAGTCGACATAGTGGGTCCATTGGTAGCAGGGTCCGGCAATCGAAGGTTCCTAATAGTCGCCACCGACTACTTCACCAAGTTGGTGGAGGCTGCACACCTCGCTCACATCAGAGACCGAGATGTATTCAAGCTTCTGTTTGAACACATTATTTGCAGGTTTGAGATCCCGGCGGCTATTGTATCATACAACGGAGCTCAACTTAGCGGGAAGAACATCAGAATGTTGTTCGATACCTATAAAATCCAGAAGATCAAGTCAACACCTACTTACCCACAAAGCAACGGTCAAGCGGAGTCCACAAACAAAACCATAGCTCTGATCTTGAAGAAGAAACTCGACAATTACAAAAGGAAATAGTGTGAGCAATTGCACAACGTGCTATGGGCGTACCGAACAACTCGAAAAGAAGCTACGGGAGAAACACCTTCCATGCTAACCTACGGAACTGAAGCTGTAATTCCTACCGAAGTTATCATCCCAACAACGAAGACCGAAGCCTGGGAGAAGAATCTAACCACGGATATAATCTATGAAAAATTAGATGATCTAGAGGGACGAAGGGAAACTGTACTCCAAAGAATGGAGAACTATCAACGAAGGATCGCTAAGGAGTACAACAAAAAGGTAATTCTTCGAAACTTTACGGTAGGAGAATTCGTAATGAGGCAGATACCACCATACCAAAAGAAGACTGTGTTAGGGCATTGTCCGGTCAAACCCACTATCGTTGGTATGTCAAGTTGGTTGTCACTTTTAGGTGTCAAAACACAATTCTTGATTTAGCCTACTAGAGTTTAGATTTCGGAATTGGGATATAGACAAAGTAGTAGAGACCTTGAAGACGAAGACTGTGAAGACAAAGAAGACATCAATTATTCTTCATCGACAAAAGGTTAGTAGGAGTTAAGACTTTCATGGAAATTCTTCTATTCTACTTATTCTATCTTTCAAAATAGTCGGCTACTTTAGTACAGATACTAATAGCGATTGAGATCATATTCTTGTCTACATGACCATGTGTTATGTTGGTATTTGTTCCCACGAATACTAAGTTTACAAGAATGCATGAGATAGATTTGATACCATTTGTCCACTGCAATGGTTTGCTTGCAAATCACTTGTTGGATATGGGTGAATGTAAAGGAGTACTTGTTAGAGCATTGCTCGGTTGAACCCACTTATATTGCTATCTCAAGTCAGTTGTCAAGTTTATGAGACAAAAACACAATCCTTGATAAGTTTACTCTACAACCTCGGACTAGGATAGTTTTAGGTAATCGAGACGAAGACTGATGAAGACGAAGACCGAAGCTTACTACTTGATAAATTATAACGTCCTCGCTAAAGGTTAGAAAGGTTTTTCCTTTCCGTATCGTATTTACCATTTCTATCATACCAATAGTCTATGATGTTGTTTATATGATCCGAAGGTATTCTAGGATTTTCGCCTTTGCATTTGTCACACTTGTGATAATATGTATAGGTAGAGTATGTTGGATTGTCTCTTAAAATTGACCACAACGGTGAACGCGTACATGAACGCGTACGTGTGTTTGTATGGCATTTCAGAGAACGAGCAAAAGTCTGTATGAACGCGTTCATGAACGCATACATACAAGTTCCTGAATTCTCCTGAACTCTATTGACTACTCTATGAACGCGTACATATAAGCCATGAGAAAACTTCCAACTTTCATATCATTGAAGTTTTCGGTCTAGGCATGATTAGTTCTCGGACTCGTCATTACTTGGCCCATGGAATTCAACAACTTAATCCAAGTGATGTTCAAACTAAGTATTTGGACCAGAAGTTGCAAAGCGATGTCCAAACAAGTATTGGACCAGAAGTCGCGAACCTTCAAACAAGGTTGAATGTTCTTTAACTTTTGACTTAGTCCAAAGTTCATAGAAGATTGAGAATGGGTAATCAAGTTGTGGACCTTCCTAGTTTCGGAACTTACTTGAGCCGTACTCAAGGTTGCTTAAACTTTAAGCAAAGCCTCCCTTGGTGATCACTATAAATAGATGAACTTCTGCGAGATACAATCTCAATCCTCTGCACATATGTGTATCCTTGCATAAAGGTTGGTCGTCATCTCGAAGTCCTTTTGGACTACGACTATGGAAAGACTTCACTTGAGGATCGTGAAGCACAGGTCGGAAGTAAAATTCCATCCTGTATCTTGGGTCGGTTGAATTTTTTCAATCTTATCACGACCAAGATTTGATAGAAACTTCGTAAGGTAGATCTTGTATCGTAAACCCTAGAAGTTCCCAACGCATATTCACGAACTAGGTTTCATACTAAGTTTGTCACGCGTTTGGAGGTAAAGTTGTTTAGGCTAGATCAATAAGCCCTATTCAACATATCGATTTCCATTAACCTTGACTTTAAGTCTAAAGGAAATCACAATCGTATTCTTGTTTGATTACTTGGATACTTTTAGGCGTCCTGTTAGAGGCAGGGTAGCGTTAGTCTTTACGAAGGGAAGTGGAGCAACTCCTAGGCCTGTAAAGGACGTCAGCTAGGGGAATCAAGTACATAGGATACTGCGGGAGCCAAGAGACGTAGGAGTACATTGGTAGCTGAATTGCTTGTAGGGTGAATTCAGTCTCGATACAGTCCAGTCCGAAGTCTGAGAGTAGGCTAGCGTCTGTATACCGTTCATACTAAGGGTGTTCACATCTGGATGAGGTCCCGGGGTTTTTCTGCTAGGTTTGCAGTTTCCTCGTTAACAAAATTCTGGTGTCTTGCATTACTTTTCCCTTCCGTATTATATTGTCTGTGATCTATATAATAGAAGTAATTGCAAGTTTGTTGATTCATAACCTTTGAGTGAATCCATCTCTATTGAGATCTACAAGAACTATGTTCTTGTTAGGGTTCGGTTCTCTGAACTATACTCAGGTTGTTGTTTGAATATTGATTTGTGAGATCGTTCAAACAACTATAATCAACTAGGTTCACGAAAACTAAAAGTTGGTGGTATATCTCGGTATCCCCGCTTTTTCAGTTGGTATCAGAGCAGGCAAACACCTTAAGACGTAACTGTCTGTGTTTGACACTTTCGTGATCCTATGGCTACATGTTCTTTTAAACATGTACCACCAGACAATGCGAAATCAGATCTTGATATCTCTGCCTCAGATCTTATTTCGTCTGTTAGAAATCTTCTTTCTGCTGACAGAAATTCAAGTTGTTTAATATCTTTGATGATATAAGCAAAGACCTCTTCAATCTTCAGCTTGATGTAGATTACATTCTTAAGAAAGATGAAGATAGAGCAAAACAACTTGAAAAATTCATCTCTGATAACTGTCAGCTAGAATTTGACATTGATACACTAATAGAGACTTCTTCTTGCCTTCCCAAGGGATCTTCAAGCGCTGAAATCACTGTAAGTATGTCATATCCTCCCTTCTTAAAGAATAACATCGTTATGCGCCATATATTGCAAAACAAGACAACAATCATATCATCTACGCATCTCTCAAAAGAAATTTCCAGAAGGGGTAAGTCAAATTGGTTCCAAGTATTTCTTAGATGTGATTTTATAAATCACCATAGATACAAGAAATTTGAAGACTTGAGGGAAATTGTCTCTTGGGTTTCAGAGAGTCATGAAACAAAAATCTTTTGTCCTCATTTTCTTCTCTTTTTGAAAAATATAATGTTTTATCTCCAAATTTGTTGAGCCATGCTCCAAGGAGATATATCCACGCTCAGAGATTATGTGATCTTTGTCCTGATGGTTTGTGATAAACCTTTCACAATATTTTTCTTAGTTCTGGTTATCCCAAGGACTTCCACATCCTTAAAAAGTCCAAAATGTAATGACTTGATGTGGGTATCAAGAAACTCAAAAATTTCAATGATCCTCCCTGCCTCTGGCTCCTAAGGCAAGAGTCGAGAACAGGACCCATGGGGACCATGATAGTTTTTGTAAATCTCTTGATACAAAAACTTATTTTCTTTGAGGGGGGGAACAGAGAGAGATTTTTTGAGTTTCATGAACTCGCACGTGT
>JAJJMA010020242.1:0-17811 GCA_023529015.1 Papaver nudicaule | reverse complement strand
TTTTTCTCGGTCGGCCCTCCACTGCTGCAGCAGTAATCTAGTTATATATCACTCGGTGGAGGGTACAGCAGTCCATGAGTCCTGCATGAAACGAACTGAAATTGAAGAAGAAAAAGGCTACCACCCGGTGCGTAGCACGGGTAACTGCCTAGTACAGGAGAATAAAAGAGAAAAACATGCAGAGGAAGAATGAGAATAGACCTGTTGGCTGATATGCGTTGCAGAAGACTAAGCAGATCGACTCCCCCTCCATCATACTTTAGAAACCAATCACCAATCAGTCTCGAGTGTTTCAAGAAAGAGGAGGTCTTTCTTGAGATCATAAGGCAGTGATCTTTTTAACCTTTTGCCGCAGCTGGAGATTCTCAAGCGCCGGAGAGAAGAAGCCAATAGTCGTAGATCTGGTATATATTTCAATTTATAGCACCACCTAATTTCAAGATTCTCAAGGCAAGGGAAGGAATTATTAGGTGCATCCCATTTTCTCAAGTTAACCATCAAACTCAGATCCAATCTGGTTAACGAAGGGAATAACATTGTTGTTGTAGCATTTCCATCTCCATCTTCTTCTTCATGCTGGTAGTAAAACTCCTGACCCAAACACTTAACTAAATCCATACTCATAATCGTAAGTTCCTTGAGACATGGGAGCTGACCCAGGCCCAGGGCCGTCGCTGGCTATAGGCCAACTAGGCCTAGGGCCCCCAAATTCTGGGGGGCCCCTAATTATGCATGCTGTTGTACCGACCATTAAAAAAAAATGAAGTTTGTCCTCTCTACTCTAAGTTTACAGGTCCTAATTCTAGGGTTTAATCTTCCAAGTTCCATCTCTAACTAAAAAACAAGAAGAAGATTAAATTACCGATATCAAAGTAAGTTCTATCATGGTTTACCTATTACTTTCTTTTTGTTTGATTTCTACTTGATTTAATTGTCATATATATATATATGAAGAGTTTCAACCTTGATGGTTTTCTATGATGGAGTTGAGAGAGGTCCGACTTGTTGGTGTTGGTTAATTAGGCCTCTTTACTGACCTTCCTTAACAATGTGAATACGAAATGCTTGCTACTGCTAGTATCTTGACTAGTTTGTATGCCACAGAAAATTGAGTCTAAGAATCCAATTTTAATATAATATTGCAGTATGGGAAAACAACTGATTATATAGATTGAGTTGCAATTGTCATTTTGCTTAATTAAAACAATTAATATAGTTTGAGTTGAAGTTAATTTTTTTTAATCAAGAATTACCTTCGATGATCTCACAAGAAAAATTGAATGGATTAGCAATGTTATCAATTGAGATTGAAATGTTAGCAAAAATTAATCTCGACAGTGTAATTGGAGATCATTTTTTGTCATAATATAAGGTATTTTTGTTGTGTTTTTAGCCGTTCTTTCATTCAAGATGTTTCATTTGACATTATATAAAATATTTTATATCAAAATGCAAGGATTTTTTTCCTTTTTTTTGGCTTATATAGGGCCCATTTCGGCAAGTTCGCCTAGGGCCCCCAAAAACTTTGCTACGGCCCTGCCCAGGCCTGCAGGATTTGCACAGTTCTTACCGCCAAAAAGTCTTAATTCCACTAAATTAGGAAGACAAGAAGGTGAACCCATCCACTTCGGAAGCTTTAAACCGGAATAACTCTGGATGTTCAATACCTCCAGATTAGGGTGAGGCTGGAGACCTTTCAGCACCTTAGTAGCAGTAGCAGCAGCCACTTCGTCTCCTTCTTTTTCATCAAAGTTCTTCCAGTGTAGACACAAATTTTGAATGTTTTGCTTGTCTTTTAACTTTACTCTCTCGGCCTCACCTTTACCACCTCTCACATTCTTTAGATCTCGTATTGTTATCCTCCGAAGGGAGTTTAGATCTGCTAATTCATGGATAGAACTACCAGTGGAGACTTCTTCTTCTTCCCTCATGATATAAGGGACTAATACTTCGAGGCGAGTTAGGTTCTCTATACCTCTAGGCATTCTTATATCACCTTCTAGTGGCGAAAGGATATACTCAACAAGAGGGTATTGACTACGAGGAAACTTTTTCTCCTGTGGTAAGGTTTGCCTCAATTCGCTTGTTGCTTGTTATTATTGCACATTTGGATTTAGAATTATTCCAGAAGGATGTTAAAACTGCACCTTAATGGGGAACTAGACGAAGATATTTTCATGTCTCAACCAACGGGTTTTGAGGTCACTAGACAAGAGCGCAATGTTTGTCGTCTCAAATGTTCTATTTACAGCCTTAACCAATTGTCTAGACAATGGTATCCGTCAGTCTATCACCTTTGTTGGTTATGATATAATTGAGGAATACCATTGTGTGTACAGTTAATAGATCCAAGAAGAGTATTCTTATGTATCGATAACATACTACTAGTGGGTAAGTGATGTTCAATGCCCAAAGCATGAAGAAGAAAGAATCAATTGTCCAAAATACCTTGTGCCTCTGCAGTTGAGAGTCTGATATATATGCTTTGTCACATATTAATTAGACCGACATAAAATTTGCGATGGTCATGAGTAATTTTTCAGAGTAACCCTAGACCAGCTTACGAGAAAGCGGTCAACAAGATATTTGTTATCTTAAAGGGACTTCTGATCTTCCCATGTTGTTACCATAGTGAAGATATTTTACTCGGTGGATTTATCGATGCTATTGGGGCAACGATAAAGAGGAGTAGGGGTCTTCTTCAAGATACGTTCTTGGATATGGTGTTCTTGCTTTAAGTAGTAAGCAATCCTATGGTTAAAATTCTTATTAATAGACTTAGTGTCTAAGAAAATGCGATGGAGGCGGTGTAGCTTCATAGTGATAGCACATCATCTCTTGCATATGTGAAGGATCCCAAATGCCATGGAAAAACCATACACATTGGTAGGTGATACTATGTCATATGTGATATGGTTGCACAAAGAAAAGCTTGTTCTTAGACATATCTCCACAAGAGTCTAATCTTATGTACAGAACATGAGATTAGAAAGGATTTGATATGAAGAGCATTTGATGATTTTCTGATGACATTATTATAATGAATGAGTATAAATTGTTAAAGATGTTTAACAACCTTCGTGGATACTCTTATGTGTACATGGATGCTGAGTTGTCAGCGGGCAAGAATCGGCCTACTCACACAAGTGATTCGCCTTGGCGCGTAGTATAGCGAGCAAGATGAGACAGAAGGATAGTTTTTCGGAAATAGTATTTTGAAAAACTCGTGCCTTTGTGGCTGTGCTTTTGTAGCAGTCCTTTCAAAACTCATATATGTCGCCTTAATATGTTTAAGATGAGAACTCATAAAGAGATCGATCATTAGATGTGACCACCATTTAATGAAGCCTGTTATATAGCCATATGTGATTTTCTGAACAGTATCTACGTGAATGACTGGTTTAGAAATTCAGGTTAGGCGTTTATATAGCGACTAGACTAAGATCTGTATGGCGTATGCTTTTATTGCTGGACATGCCCATTTAAGTGGGAGAAACGTCGTAGCATACACTTCGTGTTGTATGTGCTAAGTCGATCGAATGTGAGAGCGATGAATGAATCCCTGCTTCATCGCTGTGTGAGCCACTGGATTAATATCCAATTTATTTACCCCTTTGACTTGAGTTTATGTCATGGATAAGAGGCTTAATGATGCTATTTTAGCATGTTTTCTAATACGATGCGAATTTTCCGTATGATGAGGCATGTCTAGGAAAGATGTTAAGTTAAATTGAAGTGATTTAAATGTCTTGGAAGACAATTTGATGATACACCATGAAATGTAACTCATTGCTGGCCAGCGGTTTTCGTTTGTTGAAAATCATGAGTACCATTTATATGTGTTGGGTGCAATACTGCTTACTAGAGGGATTAAGAGTATTGTATCAGGTGTAGTCAAATTATCTGAGGTAATGAGATACGAACATTCTTTGCGAAGGGTTGATGTCTCCATGCTGACTCGTAATGAGGTTCTAGTATGGAGCTCCCAAAATGCAGGTATCTCGGCGGTCGCACAAACTATTTACCAAATGAACAATCTTTATCTCTGGACTGTCAATTGAGAGCGTTCTACACACACTATGTGTGAGTGGGAGATGTTAAGATATGGGCACCCATAGTGTGTGCTTGCCCATAGTCTATCATGGGTGCTTAAAGAAAGATCAAGGCTTACCTTGGAAGCTAGTAGAAGGATTCCCTTGGAAGCTAGTAGTCTTGGTAAAACAAGTGTCCTATGTGGTGTCACTATGAGTTTTGATCACCACAACAAGTGTCCTAAGTGGTGTCACTATATCTTTGATTTTCCTTGACACTTGCCAAGACACCTAGCTCCATCTTCTACTATAAATAGAGCTCTAGTTTCCTTTGTGGAGACATAAGAATAATAAGAAACAAGTAGAAGAGAAATCTACTAGAGAGCTAGAGAGCTAGAGAAAATGTAAGCTCTATGTGAGTTTACTAAGTCTTCCAAGTTAGTGTAAGCAAACCTTCAAATATTCACCATTAGTTGTGTGAATAAATCACCCAAAATCCTTAGTGTCCATTTGAGATAAAGTAGAAGTTCTTAAGATACATAGTTTGTGCTCAATTTTGTGGCACCTACTCACCGCCGGGTCGAAGATTCAAGAATGTGAAACGCATTGTTCCATTTGGTTCTACTTTATCCTCATTTAGAGCGATTATAAGGTACGAACTAATAACCCGCTTCCGCATCCGTTTATATTATCCGTTTAATATATACATGCTCTTACACAAACCTATAGTTAAAATTTGGGATGGGATGCATTATTCCTCTACATTACGTTACGTTTTACTATTTTGATCCAACTTGATCAAAGATGATCGGTTGATTTCTTTTCACTTGTGCAATACAAAAATCAGCCATCCATATTGAGAAGAGTTAACCTAATCGGGATAATTTCGAATGAGAGAAAGCGTGACTAACAATATTCAATTCACGCTATAAAAGGGATACAATGTGAATGACTAGTGGCCACTGTCTTGCCAAATATGTCTCGCTTGCTCGTAATATGCTCCTTCAATCAATTATTTGCTCAACTTTACTGTGACGAACAACTTATCGAGTCAACTGCATGGCTAGAAAACTGTGCATTCGGATCCTAAATTCCGCTACTGTGTCTAGAAATTAACTCCATACAAAGCTGGGGAATGAATTCCTGACTTTTCCTACTATCGGAGTTGATGGAAAACCACTAATAAGTGTTGACTCAACTTGACAAGGCTTACACAATAAGTCTAATGTAATTGTAATACAAAGATGATGTCCATCTATATCGCTTACCCAACTTGATAAGGTTTAAACAATGATTCTACACAATTGCTGAGGAGGATGATGTTGATGTAATATCTAACAGGCTCCCCAATTAATTTCCGTTGCAGCAGATACGAAAGAAGCTCTTGGACAAACAGATCTAGTAGGCATGTGACTATTTCTTCAGATCAATAAATTATCCACAAAGTGGGGAACATGATTAGACATTATGTAAAGATTAGCTAGTTGATTAAGTATAATCCTCATAAAAAAAATTAAGTATAAAAATACTATTTCCCGCCCCGCCCCTGTTGGCAATATCATATTGCCGTTGGCAGTTCACGATTGATCAAAGACGACCGGGTAATCTCTCTTAACTTGCATATGTTATACCTGAACGACCGATTCATGACGAGGTGCACAGCGGGGCGGGAAAAACACCCCAAGTTTCGTGCGAAGTTGACTTGCATAATTTGAAATGGGGTGGCGTACTACTGAATAATGGAAACTAGAAAAGAAAATGATGAAATTTAATGACGTTGGAAAAACGATGGATTAACTAACCCTTCTAATAATTAAAACCATGTGGCCACTATGTGCCAACTAGCATATAAAACAACCTTTAAACAGTTCCGGCTCAGTTTCTCTATATTGAACTTTGGGAATAAGGATCATTTTAATCACAATTTTCTTTTCATCGGAACCGAAGATAAAGTGTACCGTCAATTCTCTCACGAAAATATGAGTTATTATGTCATGCACGACGATGAGGAGGAATTGGAACCGACAACAGGTTTTAACAGATTGTTGATTATATGTTCATAACTTAATTTCGTTTCTCTGTCAAATTTTCTTAATTAGCTAGCTTATATTCGAATTGCGTTTTTAATTAGACTTTACAGAATGCAACTAATAAATTTCCGTTGGTAATTTAAGCTGGGGAAGACGATGGTCTGGTTATTGATATGTGTGGACAAGCAGAAACGAGATTATACGACAAGATCGAGGCACCACTGGAGGAATGCCCATTAAAAATATCCCTGGAATTTAGGGGTGCCGACGGAGTCAACGGCGGCAGATTAGGCGTGGATCTTGTGACAATCTTAGATATCAGCGCTAGCATGAGGGGATTCAAGATAGCAAAGATGAAACTTGCCATGAAATTCTTGATCCACAAACTTTGCCCTATGGATCGCTTGTCTGTCGTCACTTTCAACAAGAATGCCGAGAAGTTATGCCCATTGCGGCAAATTACTGATATATCTAAAACAGAGATTACAGAACAGGTCGACAATTTAGTTGCCTGTTCCAGCACTAAAATGGATGCCGGCCTTAAATTGGCATTAAGAATACTCAAAGACCGCACTGTAACAAAAATGCGTCGTGCTGCAATCATGCTTATATCCAGTGGCACAGAAGATGGTATGAGTGATGCTGCCAGGGTCCCGATGGACGAGGTACCGGTATACACGTTCGGTTTTGGCAGTAACTGTGAGCCAGAGGTAATTTCTCTTTTAATATCAATTTCTTAAACCTACAATTTACTTATTTCCTTGAATTTTTTTATTTATGACCTGGTGTTTGTTGGTCTCTGCTCGGTAGGTGCTAAGAGCTATCGCCGAGAATAGCAATGGAGGCATATTTACATCAGTTTCAGACTTGGAAACTTTTGATGTCGCATTTTCTGCTTCTTTGGCTGATCTTCTCAAGGTGTCACTTGAGGACCTGACTCTGACTATCAAACCAATAAAGGGTATCGAGATTTCTGAGGCCTATGCCGAACATTATCAACAAGTATTGGGCAGTGATTTTAGTGCCGAATGCTCTAAGAAACCCGGTACCTATGAAACACTAGAGGACATAGCAGACAAAGATCTGACTGTTATATTTGGGTCACTGTATGACAGAGAGACCCGCAAGGTCCACGCAAAACTCATTCTCCCGGAGGTTCCCACTAGATGTGTTGTTCAAATTTATTCTTTAGACTTAAGATATAGGTATGCCCAAGCTCAATTCCTCCCGGTTACTTTAATCACGTTATTCAAAAATGTATAACGAGTATGTTTCGTCACAGGCTGCCTGGGAACGATAGAGTTGAGACTGATTACAGGATAATGCATATTACTAGAACGCCGATGACGGATAGTTATGTGCGAAAAGGTATAAAAACTTTATCATTATTTAAATATTTAGTAAAGCATTTTCATTGATACCCGATCAGAGTTTCTCCAATTGTATGTGAAGAAACAAGTATTCATTCACCAATATCACTTGTAATATAGCCGAAACATATATGAAACTTCATTCAATTTTAAGATACTTCTAAAAAAAGTTACAAATCACACTAGTACAAAATGTCACATAGGTCACATTTTAAAAACCTTCTCCAAAGGCCTTTAGTTTTATTTTTTTTTTTTTTCAAAAACCGTCATAGTAGGTGCCGTAGCAAAAAAGTGCCTTTACGACTACGCACACTTGGAGTGGCTTTTTCTCAAAGTAAAGTAGTCGTAACCTATAAAATAATAGCAAAAACTTGGTATCTCAATTTTTGCACAGTATTAATTGGAATCCAATTGCCTCCTTTGTCGATGAAAGGCGAAAGACAATTATAAACTTTCTAAGACAACTAAAATAAAAGGTTAATAGTTGGCCAAAATAATGAAACTGTCATTCAGATGTTTCATCAAACATGTTATGTTCAATAAAGGAAAATGCATATGAAGACTCGAAAACAGAAAGTGATCAGGTTTGGGATTACATTCCTTCAAATAGTTCGACGTTTTTTTGTCTTTATTCTTACGCATTTCTGAAAATCAAGAAAAATATTACCCATCCTACGGTTATTATTATGACCTGTCGTTGAATCATCAATCGGCTGCACACGGTTATTATCATGACCTGTGACAGACTCACAGTTTCCTGTAACTTTTGAATCAGAATACGAAAAGGAATTATCCTGTATACCGTGGGAATCATTTCGTTCTAACGCATCACCAGGTACTTGCGTATATATTTACTCCCATTACTTAATTTGTTATTAACTATTGTTGATTATTGGTATATTTTCCTGCAGAAGAAGAGCGTGGTTTGGAAATTTCTGAATCATATGATGATCGAGTCGCTCGTTTGTACAAATTATTACATACTGCAGAGCCAGCAGGTAATTTTGCAAGGAAATATGTTCAGTTAATTGTGTAATGTTAGTACCCTTATGAAATTAGGTTATAATTTCATTCAAACGTTTGCCTGTTGAATTAATTAGAAGAGGATGCCGAGGTTGTAGAAGAACGTGGTGGTCGAGATAAAAATTACAACTTCATTGGATATGAGTTCCTAGGGGAGGCAGTAAAGGCAAAAAAATGGGAAAAGGCTCACAAATGGCTTAAGGGCAATCGAAGAGAAATCAATAACATCTTCACGAAAAGGAATTCAGGAAAAGAAATTTCATTTCTAACGAAAAAAGCTTTACGTAACGATCAGCACGAGTTTGCAGAAGAGATTCTTAAACTCGCTCCTCCGAAGCACTAGACTTTAAGGAAAGAAAATATGGTTATACAGTATTGCACATGCTTGCGATGTGGGGAAAAATTGAAACTGTGAAGTTGGCGGTAACGAAGAACCCCAATTTAACGCAAATAGGTGATGATGCCGGTGCACTCCCATTTTTGTGTGCTGTTAAGCCCTCAGATGGAAAAGATGAGGTCTTGGAGTATCTTTATGAGGTAACTCAATTCGAGAACCCAAGTGGTAAATTTGGTGCTGCGCTGGTGTCACGTTTAATGGAAGAACATTTATATGGTGCGTGGCGAAACTATTAGTATATACTCAACTATGTTGTATTACGAACTTCCGACAAGGTGCCAATGACTCTGCTTTAGTTCCCATTTTCTAATATCGGTCATATTTGATGTTTTATATCTGTAGGTATGGCGTTATCCATCATTGAACGTTTTCCAGTACTGCTTACTAGCACAAAAGAAACCCCATTAGAACGAATTGTTCTGAGGCCATTTGCGTTCCATAGTGGAGCGAATCTTGCATGGTGGGAAAGATTCATCTACTCAAGTTAGTCACCCTAATTTTACTCCATGCACCATCGTTCATCCGTCAGTTAAACAGTTTTGTAATTACATTGACAGCAAATGTTGTTGGTATACAGTAATTGAGATGGAGTCACATGACTATGACATCCAAGGAGACAAAGGAGCCAAAAATGACGATGAGAACCCTGAACCACAGACCTCAACAGACAGAACTTCAACAGGCTCAACTAGTAAAAGAACTATGATCAAGAGATTCAGGACCATCTTGGTCTACTTTATGAGCTATATAACGCCAGGTATTTTTCTTGATGCCTTTCACATGTTGTATGATTTGGTGAAGGAACAGATATTCTGTTGCTGAAGCAATTCATTTGTGGTAAAACTCAGTTAGGCTAAGTCTAATGGGAGTGCTACTTCCCTTAAGGCTGCGTTTGGCACAGATGGAATTGGAATTCCCGGGAATTCCAATTCCTAGGAATTCCAACTACCACCAGTCAGTTTAAGGTGTTTGGCATGACAGTTAAAATGGATGGAAAACTAGAATGGAATTCCAATTCTAGGTGTTTGGCATGGGTTGGAAAATTTGGATGGAAATCGCCAGTTAATCCCTACAAAACCATCTGTGGGAGTCGAACCCACAACTACATGGTTGAAAACCATGTGCTCTCCCATTTGAGCTAAGACAGCAAGAAAGTATCCATAATCTCAGAACATGTGCATTAAAGACTGCCTCATGCAGAGCATAAACTACTTACAGAGATTCTTAGCACACTGCAATCACATACACATAGTCCATGATGACTATCAGAAATTCTTAGCACACAACAACAACAACAGCAAACTCACAGAAGAGAAGAAATGAGACAGGAAAATTCAAACAACCCAAATTCAGAAAATCACAGAAGACAGAAATGAGACAGTCGAACCAACATATGCAGAAATGCAACAAAGACAACAAATAAAGACGAAAAGATTAGTACCTTTGTGAAACTTCCAGTCAGTAGTGCTGCACCTGCACCTTTGTGAAATGCAACACAACAGCAGCAGACCCATAGTATGCCACGAATCCAAGCTCTAACTCTGTTCTGACAGAAACTGCACCTGAACCTCACTTGAAACTCAACGACAGTACATCCAACACTCCAAATATCTGCCGAGCTGTACGATGTGTTTTGGGTAGTCATTTATATCATTAAAGTGAATTGAAAAGAATAATAAAAATAACAGGGAAAACTGAAGTGTCAAAAAATAGAACCTACCACTACAAAAATCATATCTATACAAAAGAATCATGATAACAGTAAGAAATAAGACAATAAGAAGCATGAAAATGAACAACCAGAGCACCATGTCTGGTTCCATATAAGGAGGTTCAGTAAGACAAGAGATGCACCATATTTACTATCCAAAACGGTGTTGAACATGAACATACATAAACAAATAACTCTAGACAGATTATGGAGGTGTTGGATCCTTACAAGCTATGCCCAGTTTGGAGAATGACTTCAGGAGCCATCCAATACGGAGTACCCTTCATTGACTTGGCACCAGATATAGTAGCCTATAGAATCAATGGTTGGCAATTTGGCATCAATAAGTATATCATAGTAAAAGACATATACGTTTGAACAATGCATATACGTACTAGCTCAACAACTTGCTTCGAAGCACCAAAATCAGCAAGCTTGATGCATCCTTTATTATCAACAAGAATATTCGCACCCTGAACATGAGAGCAACTTAAACATTCAGAAACTGACTGAATTGAGTGAGTGAGAGGAGTGAAGGCACTACTTGATTTTGAGAAATACAACTTCTAAGTAAGTTACCTTTATGTCTCTGTGCATGATTCCATTCCTATGGAGATATTCTAACCCCAGAAGCAGTTGTTTAGTGTACATTATCATAACCTATAAAAGAGAAAAACGAGCAACTATCAGCTTATCAAGTACCTAGTCTATACAATTTGGCCAACAAAAGGAGATTTCAAGCATGAAATCAGACATGCTCTGGACACCAACAGCAATACAATATACAATTTACTCAACAATCAAAAACCACCACCATCCCATAACAATCTCAAACATAGATTGAAAAGCTACAAAATTTTCTAAGTATAGAATACTGTAATTGATCTAAACAGGGATACAACACATGCCATCAAAAATGAAAATTAGGCGATAAAGCTCATTGTCAATCTATTCACATAGAATACACAAAATTAGGCAAAACAAATGAAAACAACCATAAACCCACAAAACATCAATTCTTCAACCAAATTTGTAGCTACAGACAACCAAGACAATATAACTGTATTACTACATTTGAACACAATAAGAAACCAGAGCAGCAAAAGACAATAACTGTATTACTACATCTAAACAGGGATACAACACATACAACGATCTAATAGAGTCTTCTTCATCACCAACAACAAAAAATCCCCAAACTGATAAAAAAACCCTAATTTTAACCAAGCATAAAAATTAACAAAAATTAAACACAGAGAACAACCCAAATTAAGCCTCTTTTCAGAACTCTATCGAATTGAAATACCTAGATCGGAGATACAATATCAAAAATAACTAAAATTTTTGACAGAACAATGGACAGGAAGAAATTTCCCTAACTAAACTTGAGAGAATGAGAAAGAGATCGATGGAGAGAAAGAGAGAAAGAATCGAAGAGAGAAAGAAATTTTCTTCAGGTGTTAATGGCGGAAGAGAGAAAGAATCGAAGAAACCCTGATCGAGAGGAGGTAGAAGAAGAAAAGTCGAGAGGAAGAAGAAGAAGGAAAGAATGGAATTGGAATTCCAAAGGAGGGTGGAAAACCAAATCGCAGGGGGGGGGGTGCGATTTGGTTTTCCAATGGGGGAGGGAATTGCAATTCCCATGGAAAACGAATTCCACCCGTGCCAAACACCCGGAATTTCAATTCCCTCCCCCAATTCCACCCCCAATTCCTTTCCAGCCTCAATTCCACCCTCAAAATGGCGTGCCAAACGCAGCCTAAAAGCGTGGCCTAAACCCCAACTTCAACTTCAACTTCCCTTATATAAGGGAAGCAGAAGTTGAAATGCTACTTAGGCGCTCAATGATGTAGCGCCCAAAAAGTGAACTCGCGCTCAATGATATAGCGCCCTAACGAATATTCTCACTAGATCTGATGGCTAATAACATATGTTCCAGATCTGATGGCTGAGATTATCTGGCGATTTATCATGTAGCGCCCCACCGCTATATGATTCAGCGCCGAAGTAGAATTTAGCTGATGTGTCTAGCACTTCCCATTAGACTTGGTTTGCTACTTTGCTGATGTGTTATGCTACTTTTTAAGGGAAGTAGCACTCCCATTAGACTTAGCCTTAGCTTCTGTGTTGCCTGTTTTGCAGCCACAAATTTACTAATGAGACTAGAACATTTTTGAAATTTCTCACTAACATTGATTCGGTATTGTAATATTAGTTTTATTAAGTTTTTAAATTTTTGGTCAAAGTCAAATGTGCCTATCTTTTTGGTCGGGTCATTTGTGATCCTTTATTTGCTCGCTTGAACGTCTTCATATGTAGGCTTCAAAAACTTCAAAACTCAGGGGTCACGCGCTTCTAATCTATTTGGTACTCTTGCATTTGTATTTCAGCGCCTCGTATGAAGCAGTTGCACAACACCAAACGGATGCATAAACAAGCCGTTGCTTTCGTTAAATGTGTTTTAAAACACTTTGAAGAAACAATGCCTAGAAGGGATATAATAAACTTTTTTCGCAGGTCGGGCATTTTGAAGACAGCTATAGTACTGTATGGAACCACCGAATTTGTATTGGAGTGTCTCGAGTTATTTCCATTCCTAGCTAGTGATGTGGAGGCAAGAGAGACATTGATAGAACTAGTTATCCACGAGAGAAATGAAAAAATACTTAGTTTCATATGCAGACAAAGTGCGAGTAAAAGCAACACAATTAATCCAATTTTTTTGAACAGCAACACCATTAATCCTATGTTCGATGAAAAGAATGACGGCATCCTACATCGGGCTGCTAAGCAAGCTCCAAGTCGTCAGCTCAATACTATATCAGGCGCTGCTCTACAAATGCAGCGAGAAATTCAATGGTTCAAGGTAAGTCTATCAACTTGGATCATCCATTTGATAATACGTACTGTGTTAGACAGAGATATTCTCTTTACCTTGCCGGGTTTACTTTTTCAGTGTTTCAAATATTTTATAGTCTTCACTATATACTTCCTCCAGGGAATCGAAAATATGATGCATTATCCACATAGGTTTATGAGAAACAACAAGGGAGAGACAGCTCAATTTCTATTCGCAGAGAACCACAAGGACTTAATGGACAAAGGTGAAAAATGGCTGAAAGATACTTCTCAATCATGTATGCTAGTAGCTACCCTTATAGCCACAGTGGCATTTGCAGCCGCCTTTACTGTACCAGGCGGGAATGTTAGTGATAATAATAGTACCAAGAACGGTAGTCCAGTGTTTTTGAGCAGCAAGTCATTTGTGGTATTCGCCGTAGCAGATGCCTTGGCTCTCTTCTCCTCGATCACATCTGTGCTTATGTTTTTGGCGGTGGTTACTTCTCGGTATTCCGAAGAGGATTTTCTCAAATCTTTACCACAGAAACTGATTCTTGGTCTTGCAACACTGTTCATATCTATGGCCACTATACTTATTGCGTTCGTCGCAGCATTTAACATCGTTCTTGGAGGTCGATTCCCATGGGCTCGGATTCCTGTATCATTGTGTGCTTGTGTTCCAGTCCTCTTGTTTATATTTATGCAGGTACCATTGTTTTTCGAAATGGTACGTCACACTTATTGGCCTATCAAATTTGGCGAACAGCAGAACCAACAACACAGTGTTAAGCTAGCTAAGATTAAGAAAGAGAAACACAATTAAATCATGAAAGATCGGAGATCAGGTTGTTCTCTCTCAGCAAGATTTTTTTTCTTCTAAATATGTATTTGTGAGTGTTTATAAAGATTGTCGATTCTGTGTCTTACTGAGTTCTTTGGGGAGTGACATGTGAGTGTACACCAAGTGTAAACCGTATGTTATTTTTGAGATAGTTTTTTACCCTGGCTGATTTGGGGGCGAGCCCATATTTAATGGGGGCGAGCACTACTTCAAATATCCCACCCCAGTTTATAAGGGGTGCTAAAATTGTGTGCAAATACTAAAATGTCCCTGATACTTAATTTTAAATACCAAATTAATCTTAATTAAAAATTAAAACTCAAAAATCAAAAACCTCAAATACCCTCCTCTACTACTTATCCTTCACAACAAACAAAAACCCACCCTTCCAAAAACAAAAACCGTGACGACCTAAATTTTTTTTCGAATTCAATTAATCGTGGTAATCGACGATTCGAGTTTTTTCATCGCCCTTCAATTCTTCAATACGCTACAAAGATGGCCAAAGAAAAACCAAAACTCCTCATTCGTTTGAAGGGGAAATCGATTGATGAAACAATTTCAAAATCCACCTCAACCGAAAAAGAAATTGTTGAAGAAGAACCGGAAGAACGGGATAAAAACGAGGAAGAAATGGCAAGATTGAGAAGGTAAGTTACTTGAATCACCCCTTACGTAACTTTTAGTATGTTTCGATGGATTTTAGGGTGAAAGAACTCAATTTCTCGCACTCACAGTAGAAAACTCGTCAAGCTTGAGCCATCGAGCTTGACGAGTTTGCAGTTTCAGGGAAAATAATATGAACACTCGTCAAGCTTATTTCAAAAAGCTTGACGAGATTTTTCTGCAACTTAGGCTATTTCCTTTGCATGCGAACACTCGTCATAGTATTCATCGTTTCCTTGACGATTTGATCCCTGTGAATTTTTGGAGAAGAAGGGTACACATGAAATCGTCAAGTAATGTGCGAAAAGCATGACGAGTTTGGTCCTCTCAAAACATGCTCACTGTCCAAATTTTGCCAAAAATCGGAAAGCTTTTTGGACTAGCTTGACGATATAGTTT
This sequence comes from Papaver nudicaule, assembly GCA_023529015.1. Taxonomy (NCBI): domain Eukaryota; kingdom Viridiplantae; phylum Streptophyta; class Magnoliopsida; order Ranunculales; family Papaveraceae; genus Papaver; species Papaver nudicaule. The sequence goes on along the minus strand of JAJJMA010020242.1, from coordinate 2,502 downwards.
TGCATTTCGTTCCACTCGTCATAGTTAGTGTTATTTTCTTGACGATTCGAACCTTGGGAAAAATTGGTGGAATAAGGTGAATTCATGTCGTCAAGATAGGCTGGAATAGCTTGACGATTTTGCTCCTCCCAAAACATGCTCACTGTCCAAAATTTAGGAAAACTCGTCATGCTTTTGGGCATCAAACCTTGACGAGATTTTCTGCTTCACTTGTGAATCGTCAAGTATTTCCCAAAAGCTTGACGATTTGCTTCATACATTTTTAAATCGTCGTATTATGCTGTATAACCTTGACGAGTTTGATGTTAATAAATGTTTTTAATTTTTGTGTTGTTAGGTTGAAAGAGAAGAAGAATATCAAACTCCCCCTTGACACTCCCCCATCAATTCCTCGCAGAGATAAGTATTTGGGAGCGGGAAATTTTCGTGGTCTTACCACAAAAGATGTAGCGGCTTTATCCTCAATCCCGTGTTCCACTCCTTCTTCTATCCCCGAACCCGGTGGCAACCATCATGACGGTGGTGATGATGTTGAACCCGACCAAAATGAACATGGCAATGATGTTGAGGATGAAGGTGACAAGGAAGGTGAGGATGAAGGCACCAAAGAGGGTGAAGAAGATGAAGGCACCAAAGAGGGTGAAGAAGATGAAGAAGAAAAAGAGTGTGAAGAAGAAGAAGAAAAAGAGGGTAATGATAAAGGTGTTTTGGTTGAACACCCTAAAGATAATGAGAGGAATGGGGATGTCGTTGAGGGCAAGGGAAAGGTGAAAAAGAAACCGAGGGATAGAGCTGCACACCTTCCCGCACCACACCTCATTATAGAGGGAGGACCTCATGGGTTACCTGCGGATGGTGGACAAGTTCTCTTTGGTTACAAGGATTCGTGGGCTTGTACCATCTACTCCACCTTGGTAATGTTAATGTCAACTTCTTTTGTGTTTCATTGTGTTGATATCTTAGGTTAGATGTTAATATATCTCATTATGTTTTCATCTTTCAGGATCATACGAACGCCACACGTCTTCTTAGGCGCCAAACTAATTATTTTAATATGAGGAAGTGGGCTTTTGAAAAGGAATGTGAGGGGGTCCAAAAAATTATTAAAGCTTCTGGTTTGTATGGTGCTGTAGAGAATTCGGTTGTGAACTATGACGTAGAGACAGTTTCGGCAATGTGCGAGAGGTATTATCCGGAAAGAGACACCATGCTCTTTCCATTCGGGGAGATGGCGATCATTCCCGACGACGCTCAACAGATTCTAAACTTGTCAATTGCCGGGAAGTCCACCAGCGATGGGTACACCATCAGACTCGATTTTACCAAGCTTGATGCATTGTGCAAGAACTTGTTTAATTGGACTCCTGCGGAAATTGACTATTTCTTCATGAAGAGTACAACAACAAAAAATAGGATTAGGGAGATCAACCTTGTGAAATTGAGGAAAAGGTATCATGGAACCCTTGCTAAAGAAAAAGCCAATAAGGGGCCTCTGGATGAGAAGGAAGTTAAAGCTTCGGCAGCTGCTTATCTTTTATACGTCTTAGCCATTTGTATATTTCCGTCTTCTGCCGGGAACAGGGTGAATGCGAACTTCTTGCAGCTACTGCATCCTTTGGATAAGATTGCAGAGTATTCGTGGGCTACCGCAATTGTCTCACACCTAAACACCGAGCTGAGAAAGGCATCAAGAAGCTTCAATTCCCAACTCAATGGCAACACATCTCTACTGCAGGTAATTATGCATTTCGTTTTTCACTTTTGAATGTCAAATTTTTGATAACATCAACGTGACAGTTAGATTAAATATGTGTCATTGATCTTAGGTGTGGATATATGACCACTTCCCAAAGTTGATGGAAGGCCATGCGGATTGGAAAATCAACCCCAAGTGGAAAGAGGGAATGGCGAGAGGGCACAAGTATATCTTCACTGGGGACCAAGAAAGAGGCAAGAAAGGTTGGCTTCTAACGGTCCGAGAGAGGTTGGACAACATGAAGGTAAGTGATGTAGTCTTTGACCCCTACAGAGAGGATAGGGAGAAGGGTTTCATTGAACCAAGGGACCCACACTATAAGTACGATGGCCCCTTGTTTCACCCTCTTGGACACACAATGCATGCCCCGGGGAGATTCATGAGACAACTTGGGTGTATACAAGAAAGTCCCGAAGAAGGGATAGAAACAGATTATAACGCTGCAGAAAACCCAGTTGACGTCGAGAAAAGCCACAGCGACACAAAATCAATCACGGTTGCCTACAATATCAGATGATCATTGGAACCAACGAGAAAGTCATAAAGTAGGATGGATTTGGGATGCTGTCGTCCATGGTTATGAGTGCGCGGATGATTACATGGAGTGGTACAACCGTTGGAGTCACGGCCGTGTAATTCGTAGGGAACAAGTTGTCCAGCGTGGTCGTGGCAAAGGAAAAAAGATCACTACTGCACCTTCTCTTGATGATTCTTCCTTATACAAGCTATTCGTAAGTAAATTTGGT